>JAJHQE010000117.1:0-42040 GCA_020826895.1 Aquilegia kansuensis
ACCAAAATTGATAACATCATGTTATCAGGGAAACCTACACTGGCCATAGTGATAACATGATGTTATTAGAGATACCAAAACTGATAACATCATGTTATCAGACAAAGCCACAAATGATAACAAGCCAAATCTTACCTCCCCAGTTAGTTTCACATCATGTTATCACAGTACAAGCCCATTGATAACATGATGTTATCACCTTCAATTTTATTCCAAAGTAAAAAAAAAAAAAAAAAATGGGATAACATCATGTTATCACAGTACAGGCCCACTGATAACATGATGTTATCAAAGTAACTTGTTCAAATCCCATTAGGGTTAACAACACCCGTACTTGGTAGTGTTTTATTTCTTCCATACGTTCATATAATATTCAAATCACACGAGGGTTAACAACACCTATACGTGGTAGTGGTATATTAATTTGTCCCATATGTGTCTATAAATTTAGTTGGCTAACCAGTTCAAATCTCATTAGGGTTAACAACACACTACGTGGTGGTGTTTTTTTACAAATAAAATAAAATTGATAACATGATGTCATCAACACAACTACAGTGATAACATCATGTTATCATGCTTTTTGTTTTTACAAATAAAATAGAAGACTGATAACATCATGTCATTAAAGACAATTATGGTGATAACATGATGTTATCAGCTTTAAGTTTTTTTACAAATAAACTACAAACTGATAACATGATGTCATCAAACACAATTATAACGATAACATCATGTTATCAACTTTAACAAATAAAAGACAAGACTGATAACATGATGTTATCAAAGACAACTATAGTGATAACATCGTGTTAACAACTTTAAAAAAATAAATTACAAATAAAAGACAATACTGATAACATGATGTTATCAACGAGAACTTGTTCAAATCCCACTAGGGTTAGCAACACTCATACGTAGTAGTGGTTTATTTGTCTCATACGTGTCTATAAAATGGGTAACTTTTTTAAATCCCATTATGGTTAATAACACACATACGTGGTAGTGTTTTATTTGCCCACAAATCGCACAAAAAAAAAATCAGATCATGTTATCAGCTTTAAGTTTCTTACAAATAAAGAGAAAACTGATAACATGATGTTGTCAAAGACAACTACAATACTATAATGATATTATAAGCTTCAATTTTCTTACAAATAAAAAAGAAATTGATAACATGATGTTATCAAAGATAACTATAGTGATAACATCATGTTATCACCTTTAAGTTGTTTACAAATAACATGATGTTATCAATGGATGCTACAGTGATAACATCATGCTATCACTTTTAAGTTTTTTATAAATTAATGAGAGGACTGATAACATGATGTTATCAAAGATTACTACAGTGATAACATCATGTTATCACAATAAAAGAACTGAGTTGACTCAATCTTAATGGCTAAGTTATAAAAGAACTGGGTTGACTCAATCTTCTTCTCCATGAAAGATCTGTAAAATAGTTTTGTTGTCAATTGAAAATCAAAATTAATAATTACAATAGTTCCCAACTTCATAATTGCAATTGAAAATCAAATGGTTTTCCATTACTAATCATTTCCTTTGTATTTAAGACATGTTCACAACCCAAATATGTGTTATCTTCAATACCCAAAGTCATTTAGGAATCTTGTCCTGGAGCCCAATTCTCTGTTTTAATTTGGTATGAATATAGTATATAATTTATTATTATAAGAAATAATTAAATAAAAAAGTATAAAAAGTCTACGGGCCTAGTTTTAGAATTAACCCTTCAGACTTTGTGCTACAGCCTCCCAGCCTTGAAATTAATAAAAAATATTAAGAAAAACAAATAGGCTTAATTAATTATTATTCACTAATACCATTTCCATGGTTAATCAATAAAAGTCTTTTATAAACAAGTGTATCACTATGAACTACCACTCTTATCTTATAAGAACACTATGTATTAAGAATTTTAAAATAGAGACACGCTTTTCTATATTAGAACCTTCGTATCAACTTGATTAAAATATCATGGTTTATATAAAAATTGGGTGGTATGACTAGGAAGTAGTCTTTTTTTTTATTATTATTTTTATTTTCTGTGGCATTACCATCGTTAAGTAAGAGCATCTCTAACGGTTTCTTAAATTTGTAAGTTTTAAAAACAAAATCTCAAAAACCAACAAAAATTATTTTCAATGGTCTCTTAGATTTGATGAAATCTTAATATTCATTAAACTTTCTCTTAAATTTGAGAGATTCTCAAAGTGTTTTTAGGTCTGTTTGGAAACCTAGAATTGAAAATCATTTTCCATAACATGCAACTTTGTGCATTTGAAAGGATTTTAGCCCATAAATTGAAATGAAAATCCCAAAAATCATTGAATCACAAAGTTCTTATGGGAAGTAAAACTCTTGATTCTAGACTTGATTGAAAATTTATTTCTATATAAATTTTTTTAATAATGCCATGTATATTATTTTTCTATTATATCACCTCTTAATTTCTTTTCGCATCTCAAACTATTTATCCAAATAAAGTAAAATTAATAATAAAAATTTCAATTTAGGAATACAAGCATTTCCTTTGAGCCTTAACCTAAACGGTTAGAGAAAACCAAAACTAAATAAGTTGTACGGTATGCGAGGACCGAATATTTTATTATTTTACGGTTTTATGTTACCATTTACTAAACAATAAAACCGTTGTGTTTGGCGGTATTGTTCAACCTTTTGTTGTTCTTGAAAAAATTATTTTATTTTTAACTTGAAGCTATGTTTTTGATTCTTTAAGTTTTATACGTTGATTTCAAATGATTTTAATGGAAACATCATTTAAATCAAGAGAATTATATAGCGATAAGCATCAAAGAAAAACTCACTTCAATAAAGTAAATATTTGATTGAAATTTCAGTTTGGATTTTATTGGGGTGTGCTTACCATTGGGGCTTATTTACTAGATTACCAAATTTGGGTGGGATGAGTTTACAATTTGGGACTTAATTACCAAATTGTGGGTTTGGATACTAACTCTCTTTTTTTAATGATTTTTATTATGAACGAACCCCATTTTTGTAGTATGTTTTAAGAAACCATTGAAAATGGATAAAAAACACCATCTAAATTTATACCCCAAACAAAAGGTTGAACAACAAAAGTTTGATCCATATCTTGAAAAAATTAAAAACAACCTCCATGGTATCTTAAATTTAGAGACCATTGAAACATTATTTGTGGGAAGGGTTAGAGCCACAGAGACTCCAAAATATTATATTCTTCTTGTAATCTTGTTGAACCAATTGGGGAAATATTTTCTCATGAACTGAACTTGCCTTGGATGATTGTGATCCATTATTGCTCCACTGCAACTCGAGTGTGCGTTAACTGTTAAGCTGCGAACAATTGAACAACAAAACCCTAATGTACGTAACAGTGGTAACTGCAAGAGACCTATACCGAATTCCTGATCTATGTTGCGACATTGTGTGGATCTATGTTCATTATCTTCAGATTGGCGTCGTCATCATTCCAACTTCTAAGAGTTGGTTGAAAAATAAATTATTACTATCTATCATAACAATGGTCTAGAGAATAACTGAAGGACTCTTCTATCATTTTTCGCCAGATATGTTAGTAATCTTTCAGTTGATGAATGAAATTAAGTTTCGTTTTAGAAAGAACATTTCCTTAAGGCAATCCTATGGTTTCTTCTTCCCAGAATATGTTAGTAAGTACCTCATCAACCGCATGTAATAGCTAGCGCTTGAGAGTTAAATATAGCATGTTATTTTGCTAGAACGTCTGCATCTCTGCAACACAATTCCCTTCTCAAAAGATATGGATCAAACTCATATTCAACACATAATGAACATGTCTCTCCAAAAGTACCTTAAATCTCATGGAAGCAAGTTCCTCGGCGAAAACCAATTGATCAATCTACTTGTATTGGGAGTATAGGCACTACTCTCCATGCAGTGTTTCAATTTTTAAAGTTGTCAATAGTAAAAGTGTGTAATGTATGATGGCTATGCTGGTTGGGTTGTACTCTGTCATGTTCTGTGGCCAACTTTATATTTGCTAGATGTCTGTATGTGATTCCTAAAGGACTTGAGCTCATCAGACAACTACAGACAGAAAATTTTGATAGGTCAGATTCTACGAGTGGAGGAAGTTAAAGAGATACACTTTGATTGACTACAAGTCTATAGTATATTTCCAGAACAGCTGCAGATGGATGAAAGATATATAAAAGAATTTCAATTATAAATTATATAATTCATTTCTGTTATACTATATGCTGGCAAATTTGACAGAGATAGGTAAGAGTGTACTCCAGATATCCATGACTAAT
Source organism: Aquilegia kansuensis (assembly GCA_020826895.1). NCBI lineage: Eukaryota > Viridiplantae > Streptophyta > Magnoliopsida > Ranunculales > Ranunculaceae > Aquilegia > Aquilegia kansuensis. Next base: position 4,323 of record JAJHQE010000117.1, read on the forward strand.
GCAGGGTCTGCTTCATCCCAACAAATACCTAAAAAAATGAGACGCAGTCCAGTCACGCAGATATGCACTGAAAAAAGTGTTAAGAAACCTATACCAATATAGTAGTAGCGTATATATAATGTCCTAGACTGAGACTAGTATCATTCTTGCACAAACGAAGAAAAATTCCTATCATTGTCGAAGAAAGAAATCGGTGATAGTTATACAAGGTAAGTATATCTAGACGACAAGATAACTAGTTAAGGTTAACCTTCATTCACAGTCGCATGGGAAGAAGTGGGTCTAGCATGAGAATAAGAGGCAATCAAGTTAGCCAAGGAGACTGCCTATAAATCACACAGGGACCTTGATCAGGCATATATATCATATAAGAACACAATGCCCTAAAAGAGACCCTTTGAGAGAATACAGGCAAGTCATCCTTGGCTACTAAACAAGACTCTTACTTTCATGTAAGACCCCTCTTTCCTTCAGCACATCTTGCACTGCTGCTACACTGTCTTCCATAACAAACATCTATTTATAGAGATATATGAGGAGAGCATTCCAGTTGTTCGTAAACTATATCTCTATAGTCTATACTGTATGCTTTAATTATTAATTTATTATCCTTACCCAGATAAAGATTCTATTCTATTGAAATCACGAAGATCTACAGTTGACTAGCTACAACATGCAAAATATATGCTCGCTCATCCTCTTTATTCCATGCAGTCTAAAAAGTCACTTGTGAGTCAATGCCCTCTACACTTGCGATATATTGACTCATGTCTATCCAATACCCTGAATAAAAATCATTGAAAGGCAATCTTATAAACATGCATTTTATACTAAGCTTCTTCCTCACTACACAAAGCATAACAAGAAAAATGTCAATCATACTCGTTTTGTCTTTCGAAAAAAAACTAGTCTTACCCTATGTGACTCTGAAATGTGGGTATGCACTTGCTTTCTAGTAACTTTTATCTCCTAAAAAATAAAGAATCTAATATATTTGCCTTATTTGGGAAATCTAATAGTGGCCACATTTGGGTTACATGCATGGCTATCCATGCAAAAGTATTGTCCCCCTTGTATGCTGGTCTCTACTCCACATGGAAGAATTTATTCTTATTATGGGCAATTTACATTCATGGATGCCCCCTTGTGTTCCTTCCCTATATAAAGACGTTTCTAATGAAATCTTAAGTGCAAGATTTATTGAAGGAAAGAGGAGTCTTACATGAAAATAAGAGTCTTGTTTGGTAGCCAAGGATGACTTGCCTGTATCCTCTTAGAGGCCGGTTGTCTCTACATAAGAATATATATATCATCCTTGTGCGGTTAATAGGCAGTATCCTTGGCTAACTTGACTGCCTCTTACTTCTCATGCTAGACTCACTTCTTCCTAAACCAAGACAAACATTCTACTATTCTAGTAGAAATTTGCTCACACCCACTATGTAACCAACATGTATGTCAAGTTACTGTGCTTGATTGTTTAAGAAAAGGAGAGGGTTTATAACCCTCTTCCTTATTCTATTTGTTCTCTCTCATCAAGCAGTCTCCTATAAAGATGGTTCAGAACTTTCCTACCTGGTGTTGTCTCAATCCTAAGTGTATAGGGACTAGGTAGTGAACCAGTGATTTAGGGATCTAAATTTCCGCTAATATGAAGATTTTCTTCATAATTGGCATTTTCCAACATACAAAAATATTCAGCAACATTTTACAGTAGATGCACCACCATGCTGTAAAGTTGCAGAACCTATTGTTAATGAGACCAAAATACCTGCCAGTTTGGTCAGACTTTACACACTATTTTTTGGTAGGACTGAACCAAACATTGGCGAAAAAGACTACAGAGTATAATGTTTTGGACCCAAACCTAGAAAAGCCAAATACTGACCTAATTTCATTATTTACATAACTGTAGGTCCAAGCCCGACGACATCTATATATTCTTTAAATAGCTCAATCATGATAATGATGATGATTGATGAGCTCTATAACAGAAAAATCAAAATCACAATACAACTGAAAATGATGTTCTATTGGGTAAGGACTAAGGAAATATAATTATTTAGCTTTCTCCATAATGTAGAATTACATTCATTATGTACTAATAACTAATCATTAAAACAACCCCCACATACCTAAATCCATCCTCTAGTTTTCATGTACTGGCAAGCTTCCAAATGGGTAGTTCTCTCTTTCTCTCTCTTCTATAAATAGACTAGAGACCAGAAGATCTGTAAAAAAGAGAGGAAGAAACTACAGGGAATTTGAAAGAGGAAAAGAGGAGAAAGGCGGAAATAGGGATGTCCATCCCCAGCCCTCCTCCTCGTTGCGACAGTTTAGGGTGCAGTGATATCACTTGTTGTCCTGGTAACTATTGCTTCCTTCCCTCATACATGTCATTAACATTTTTGTAGATGTGCTAAACATGAACTAAGTTGCAGGAAAACAGAGTTGGCCAGAGCTTGTGGGGATGAAAGCGATGGAAGCTAAGTCAATAATTGAGGAAGACAACCCAAATGTAACTGTGGTAATCGCAACCACAGAATTATATAGAGTTCCTGATCTATGTTGCAACATTGTCTGGATCTATGTGGACGATCTTCAAAATGGTGTCATCACTTCTGTTCCAAGAGTTGGATGAGAAATTGAATATGATAAGCTGTTTAGTATGCAGGGATGCGGAAGTAATATCAACTAGTTTAAGATAGTATTGGTTTAAACTTACAATCAGGCGTTTGGGTTTATCACCAGTATGTTATCCTCTTTAAGGAGGACAGTAGATATTGGTTTCTCAATTAGTCAGATGCAAGTCGCATTCCATGAATATGATACAAATGAAGTGTAAAAAAGGAAATCTATCTAGAAAGTGATCAATTGGTGATTGATCCCAACTCATAAGAATAAAAAACATGGGTCTAGAACCCTGCAGTAGAAAAGAAAGAAACAAAAATGTTGTGAAACTAAGCTGTTGTGCTGGTGATCCCCCCCCCCCCCTCTCACTCCAATCAGTTTTCTCTTGACCATGAAGGTGAACAACATTGTTGTATCAAAGGTGATTTAAGAATCCTTACATCAAGTAGGATGTTAAACCTTTATACAATTGATGATTTGTCTTGAAACACCTCTTAATTTCTCTCCAGCCAAAAACACCAGCAAATGGCATGAAAAAGACTTTGCAGAACACCCAACCACCGGATGAGAGCTTAGGACAGGTCCAGAACCTCTTAATATCCATAATAGTAACATTGAGTGCCATCTCATGCCTATAAGAACCAAAGAGCCAGCTCCATAGATTCTTGATGGAAGGACAGTCAAAGAGAAGCGGGCATATTGCCTCATTTCTCAGGTGACCACCACAGTAAATTCAGATAAATAAAGAAAACAATTTTAGTCGAGCCCTTCCTATTCCAAACCCTCTAGAAAATTTGGCAGAATCCAACTGGTAATCCTTAATCTCTCTTTCCCAATCAGTTCATATGCGACTGTAGCAGAAAACATCACACCTTTGTTCTGTCCAGATTCTTGTCTCCTGCTCAAGTGCTCATCACTGACATTAAGCTTAGTTTTTTAGCTGATCATACTTCCCATGTCTATCATTATTTTGGAATCATTATTTTGTCAATAAATTCCTATATTAAGAATTATTGTACAGTATTTACACCTATTGAAATCAACCTCACAGATGATTCCTAAAGCGTATGATGAACTCCAGAGTTTTATCTCAATGGTAAATTTTCAGCAATGCATTTTATAGATAGGAAACCAATATTTTTTCCAATAGCCTTCATGATTTCGTCTTTGCTTATGAATTTATGATGATTATTGCCCCCACCCCACTTTTTACTATTTTAAAACAGGCAAGGAAATAACACTAAACACAAACATAAGAGTATAAGAGACAATCAAAACTCCTAACATATGAACATGACAAATAAAGCAATACGATCAGAGAGTTTCTTCAAAAACCTCAAGTGGGCCACCTTTTGCCTGTTTCTCAAGACTCAACAGCAATGACAACAACACAGAAATAGGTGAAAAGCAAACCAACTATCATCTTGACAAAATCATTAAACTTAACTTGCTATGAGTGCACAGATCAATCTTTGGCGGCAGCGGTGTTTACCTGCTTTGCGAGATATGCTTCATATATACCCACTATGAGTCGAGGATCTTTTTCAACAAGCTCCTGATATTCCTCCTGCTTTGTTAACTTGTCCATGTTTTCCACAATCAAGGATAAGGATGTCTCATGTAGATTTTTTGCATAGTGCTGACTTGAAAAGGCAAAGCACATAAATGCATTCTCTGCATTCAACTTGGACATTAAAAATTTCTCACAATGTGACTTAAGGTATTTCACTTCATACTTCTCTGCCAACACCAAAAGGTCACAGGCCATTTGCTCGTCAAGGGAAACCTCTGCAGTGTACAAGTACTGGACAAAGTTGCGAAGGGCATCGTATGAAACATCACTGATCCTGATGGTGCCACTTCTGCTTTCCTCCATCTCATTTTCCAGCATTGCTTTAAAGACTGGGGATCTACTTGCCTGATTACACAAAATTATTCCGAAAATAGGTTAAGAGTTATGATATTACCAACTACTGAATCAAATTATATAGACTAGCTTCTTTCTAACAATTCGTCAATCATTCACTGCAATTTACCTTCCATTCCATACAATAAAAAAAGAACACATAAATTTAAAAATTAAAATAATACAAGGGAGTCTCAAAATGGAATCCGATATACGCTTAACAGGTACTCTACAGTCTACATCAATAATTGCTTGTTTATGGCAATGGTATGTTTCTAGAAGGATCAGAAGTAAATAAAGAAAGATTAGTGTGCTTGACAATTTTACACTTAATTGCCAAAAAAAAGGAAAAGAAATAATAATAAAAATAACTCAGATATACACTCTACATATATTATTGTAGTAAACTAGTAATTACTTCCTTCTGGTACAGGTATGTTTCATCAAGGATCAGAAGTAGTTTTTTTTTTTTTTTTGGCCAGTAAAACACTAATTTGATTAAAGTACGGTATGAGACTTAGGCTAGCCCAGATTATAAGAAGTCATCAAGCCTAACACCCCCCATGCAAGGATCAGAAGTAGATGAATAAAGAAAAGTGTGTCCAAAGACAATTTCACCTTTTCATTCACTTAATCCTAAACAAAACTATGGTCGTCCGAAGAGAATTGGAGAAAAAAAATGTATCTTATGTTTGGCTTTAGCAACAGTGCATGATCTAATCAACCGGACTGCTTAACAAGTCATCATGTTATAAGCAGAATATAAAAAGAGTAGTCTAAATAAAAGTTGAAGGGAAGAACTCTTAACATGATTATCTTGCTTCCTTACAAAAGAAACTACCGAATGAATACTATCCACTGTATGGTACTATGGTCTACTTTATAAGTAGAATGGAAGCACGAGAGTGGTACAATACAAAGTGTATATACCCATATATTCGAGCTTCCTCGAGCTCACTTAAACGAGCACTTCGAACACAATTTATATATTACACCTTCGACGTCAAACGAGGTGAACACCTTTTCACTCAACTTCACCTTGAGCTCAATAAAACCTTCATGATCTGACTTGGATTCTCTGATCAATCGTCGTCAAACGACCTGAACACCTTTTTGCTCGAGCTCACTCGAGCTGGGGCTTATTTTGCTCGACCTCACTCCGAGCTCACCCTTATTTCACACATTTATTCTCTTCAGTTACAATATCTTTTCAATCAATTCGTAATGCTTGCTCATTAATTGATCCTACCGTTGGACAATTAATGAGCTAGTTGTTGTCCCAAATCACCTATAAATATGAACTACGTAGGCTTGATTCTGGGACCTGGTCATTCTCAAATACGTAGGCAACTATCTTCTAAGATAGCTCAGCCACTTCTCATCCTCATCTCTTCTCACTTCCATCTCCGATCATCTTCTTCACCACTCCGTTCACTTAACTTATTTCTGCATTTACACAAAGGATGACTCTATGATGTATAAAGGACATGCCCATTTTCTGGCTGCTACTCTAGCTGATGAGAATGACAGCAGAAGCAACGCAAAGATAAAGTTGGATTGAGTTATTTAGAACAAAATTCAACAAAGGATCAGTTTGCTATGTAAGAAGAACCAGTAGTCTGTCTAGAACAATATAACAATTTTACTTTTGCCATTTATCTGTAATATTCTGAATCTTCATTTTGTCAAATTGGGGCATGTGTTAGTTTGTTACTCCACTGTAGTGGATATTGAGTTTAATATCATTTAGTACCCAAAAGTCAAGTCATGAAAGGTTGAGATATCATCCACACATATCCACTTGAAGATGAAAAGAAATTGAAAACCTTAAGATTTAAGCTTGGTGTTCTCACAATGAACAAAGGCAGTTAAGTTGATATTAGATAATTTTGCGTCCTTGGAGAAGGAATGGTTTTGACTAAAAGTTTTTCTTTTGCAATATCTAATTGAAAGAGAAATTTCCCTTGTGTTGCCCGTATGGATTGATAGATTTCTTTCTCATGATTCCTTATTTATAAAAACTTGGGAAAGAAAGGGATGTATAGTTCCATCTTTGTGATTAACAAACTGTTCGAATGTATGGTCAAAGGAAACAACATCTATGATCAATAATGCCTCTGAATTCTGAAGTAAGAAACAAGGAAAATCTAGAGAGTGCATAAGAAGAACACAAATCTCAAACAAAAACCTCAAAATACAAGTTAAGTTAAGAAAGGTTCCCAGGTGACAGAGAACCCTCTAGAAAAGTGGAAACCCAACAGTCAACCAACATTTCCATATTAAAAGTCAACTAGAAATTGTCAGCGGCATACACATCCGAACATGATTCGAACATTTAAGATACACATAGTAAAATCGTCTTTAGAGTAACATCCCAAACGAATAGACAGTGATTATAAAAACCTACAAGTTCATATTCTAAAACTTAAAACTCCAAATTTTATAAGATGTAAAATGAAGTCTGAAGTCACTCTGAACCACGTTGACATTAATATGCATAGTATTATTACTGAAGATCTAATCCTTTCACATGGTAGACAATACCAACATTAAATCAACTAATTCAACCAAATAGGGTCATCAACATGACAACATCTTTTCTTATATTAACATGAGACTTATCTGTCAAACTTTAGAGTAAAAGTATCAAAAAAATAAATAAAATAAAAAAATCCTAAATTATTAAAACGACAATTTGAAATTTAAATCAATTAAGATAAGAATAGAAAACTCAATGGCAAATAAAATACAGATAAAAGGTTTTGGGATAAAATCAGACATATTGTAATCCACATTGTTTAAGAAGAAGCAGCTAACTTAATCAAGGAAGGTAGTCACTTAAACTCAATTATAAACAAAAGGGGTTGTTGAAAAACTTAATATTAAGAATCAAACAACAACCCTATTTACAATTCAAATTAAATAAGATTGAAGAACACAAACAACTCACCAAAACAGTTTTGTGGGCAGGAACAAAAGGGGCACCTTTATCACGATCATGATCATCAGATGCAACAAGAAAAACATCAGTAAAGAAAGACGACGAAGAAGATGATGATGAACGGTGGTAATCAACTGGAGAAGGAAATCTGAGAAAAGCAACCTTAGATTTTAACTCTTCAATCTCTTGTTTCAATTCCTCTTCTGTCTCACTTGCTTCTTCATAACATTCTTTACAAGTACCTGCATCTGATGAACCATACTCTTCTTTACATGAAATGCATTTCATCTTCTTCGTAGTAGTAGTAGTAGTATCGATTAATCTAGTTGAACTCATCTTCTTTACTGAGCTGTTAAGTGCTCAGCTCTATAGCTCTCTCACTATTGGATTCCATCACTGAATAGATAGATACAGAAATTATTACAAAAGGTTATGTTTCAAAAGCCCATGGACCAATACTACTAACTGTCAAACTATCATCACTTCGTTCACTTTTAGTTTTAGCTTATAGCCCGTTCCATTCGACATTTTGCCACCCTACGACTTGGAGCGACGACGCTGTGGGTTCAGGGTGCAGCGTTTGGCTGGGGTTGACTTGGTTTGGTTGAAGCTGAGTAAGGAGTGTCTCAAAGGTGAAGATAAGAAGTTGAAACCACTTACATATGGATCATTCCGATTTCTTGAGCAGATTGGGGACAACGCCTCCAAGCTTGAGTTATGACCTTACTTGGGATGTATTTGGTTATTAATGTCGAGTACTTGAAGTTGTTTGAGCCACCATTACTTGATGATGATAAGGATGATAAGGTAGTCTTTCTAGCAATTGACTTGTGGTTTGACCAAGAGGAGCCATTGGCAGAAGATTGCATATTGGAACGCAAGATGACTAGTACACCACGTGGAGACCGTATTATATTTCACATTGGGCATGTTGATAAGTTCTCAAAAGTGTATATTTATCCCCTGAATAACACCTTGTTTGGATAGCACTTAGCTTATATTATTGTGTTATATCTATTGATTAGTATTTTTTTGTCATTTGTGTAGGTTTCATGAGCCGAAATGCGAATATTATGATAAAGCCCGCCAAAAGCCAAGAAAAGTCATTAAAAGTATGCTATTTGCACAAGGATGAAGATTTGACTTGCACCTGCAGAGTTACTGAGGGCACCCCGTGGACTGGTCTTATGGACTTGACTTTATGTCCAAGATGGGTGGTCCAAACCCCAACCCAATCCAAGTTATAATAAAGCCCACAAATCAGAAAATCTATTGAAGCCTTTATTAAAGCCCAATCTTAAAAAGGCTCTTGAAGATTCAGAAGTCCGATTTGGGCCCATGAGCTGTCTATCTGAAGGTCTTGGTCCAAGCTACAACTTAAGCCCAAGAGAATTAGGTTTTGATTAAACCTTGATACTTCTAAAAGGCCTACAGCAGCAACCACGAATTTGACCTAACTTGGTAAACTTTGTGAGCAAGTAATATGCTTTGTATTCTCTATATAAAGAGAAGTAGTAACTAGGGTTTAGGCTAGTTCATAATAATAATAATTCTCTTGCATTGAACTCAATTTTCTTATTCTTAATATTAATCTATTCTCTTTTACTTTATGATGTTGTGTTATTTATTTACTTATTCCATGGTGTCATTATCAAGGATGAGTAGCTAAATTCGCTTTAGGGGGAATGGTTGAAGCACTCTAGATAATGCAAAAGCACCATGTTTGTTCTTAATGTTCATTGTGATTCAAAGTACTTAAAGCTTGTTTATTTCTAGTTCGCGACATGAAGTAAGCATGGTTATTTACATGTTATTGATATCCATGTTATAAAATACTATTGTTAGAGTATAGGGAGACCTAGCTATAATGATCGTATTAGATTGATTAAAAATGGGTGATGGAATAGCTGAGAGGTGACTATCATATATCTAGAATCAATCTCTTTTATTGGACCCCTTTTGTAATCAAATTGAATAACCGAGAGGTGACAGTTTGATTATGAATTAATATGTTGATTTAGTTGAGAGGTGACTACTTGATTACTATAGGTATTAATGATTGATTGGAATAGCTGAGAGATGACTAATTAATTGTTATAGATTGAACATGAATGAATGACATGTATGTTTGCATGATTTAGTTTGTGGATACCAACTCTTCCCCCTATTCATCATAAGATCTTCTTTACATCACTATTCATCTTCTTAAGTTAGTTTTAAGTATTAGTTTATTTATTTATTGCATGTAGGAAGTAGAATCAATCTCAATCTTATTAGTTGGTTCATGTGGTGTTCTTTAATTATCGTTTTCTATTGTGTTTGAGCTAAGAATTCTCCCTTTGAAGTGGGTACAACCCTTGCTTGTTACTTGTCTACATTGATAACCAATATTTACAGGCACAAGAAGGAAAATCAATACGAATCTATCTTTTGATTAGAAGGATACACTTTTGTCCATCTACCAAAATGGCCTTGTTGCCGCTTTAAGGAACGGAGTTCATTCAAACACAAGCGAGAATAGTAGTTTTGGGACATCATCCCACTTCTATTCCTCCCTCCCACCCTTCTATTTCTATTTATTTCAATACTTTTTAATTAGTCCTCTTACTGATCTCACAACGAAGACGGATCGAAAAAAGCTCATGGAACGAAGACAATATCTCAATTTGAAAAAAGTCGCGCAAACATGAATTTTCCAGAAAAGTTACTGGTGCTTACTATACTCGATCTCGAGTCGAGTTCAGAACAGCACAACTTGATCTCGAGTCGAGTTCTGAACCAGTATTTGACACGTGTTTGTAAGACCCACAGAAGACATTCCAGAGCACTTTTCCAATTTGTTTTTTGTTGTTTGAGTGATTGTGAGGCTAAACTCAGTAGTTTAATTTTTCCAGCATTTTTGAGGACTTGTAAGATAATTAAATTTTCGATCCACGAAGGGGTAGCAGTTGTAATATTTTTAAAGTAGGTGTTGTTAAGATTTATTTATTTGTGTGTTTGGGGCGGATAGTAGAGCAAGGTTGTGGAGCTAGCCTTGAGTCTACTAAGGAACGACTCCTAAGTACGATTGAAACCCAAGGAGCGGTTTCCCCTTAGTCGACTTCAACTCGTATTCTCCCCACTTTTGTGCGCTTGTTTGACATTTTTATTATTTTAGCACAAAGTGGGAGGTAAGCATACTCCTAACCCTCCTTGAATCCCCTGCAAGAGGAGTTTCTATAATGATTAGCATGACCTTAAATGTTACTTGATTTTAATTCAGTTTTTACTTTTTACTAAACCGGAACTGACGGCGGACCTGGCCTACGAAAAATGAAACTTAATATCAATTGATTGTAATATCCTAAGCATAAAATAGAATCAACTAAACCCATGCTATCACGATGTTCATTTGAGGCCTTGTGCAGATATTTCAACTAGTACCGCGTGAACCATTATTTGATTGGAGAACATGCTAGGAATTGGGTCTGGAACCCCTACAGATTACGTCTCTAGAAGCATTGTGGTTTTTAATTAAGGAACATCGCTTTGTGTACCTTAGGTAAAAAAACCCGATAGGTGTCACCGATAGCTGTATAAGAAGCTAAACCGGGAGCACCTGAGCATTAGCCAGCCAAGCCTAGGCTATTGGGTAGGGCCCAACCCGGTCTCACGGGATCCACATACGCTCTGTGGACCTTGACCCACCGGATAGTCCACGATCAATGGATGGAGCCCGGTTACTGTATAAGAAGTTGAACCGTGGGCTCCCATACATCGACCAAGCCCGCCTCGGTCAAGTAGGCCAGGTCCGGCTCAACAAAGTCCAGCAGCGACAGAGGCTCATCCAAAGGCTTAGCATAGAAGCCTAGAGGACCTGGCCAGGGTGTATGCAATGAAGATTGGGCCTTCGGTTAGAGGAGTTGAGCCCAAGTCTTTGCTTTCATGCTTGGTTAATCCAAGTCCCAACCAACTGGATAAGTCCAACGAGATTCCAGGCTAACAGAAACCATGGTTCTAGCCCGCTGGAGAAGATAAAGGAAGACCCAGGTTGAACCATGACCTATCAGAGGATGTCACATGGCAGTCATCCTGGTCAAAGGGAATTCAAACCAAGGAGATAACCGCTCGGCAGCATGCAAACTATTTCCACGGAAAGCATCTTCACAGTTGAACAACCTGAGTTCATAGAGTCAAAATCGGAGGGGTGGTTGAGCCAGCCTCCTCTGGCCTACTACAAATACAGGAGTTCTAAACCTCCTGAACTACGAGTCTTCCACTGAGCAACTCCATTAGAGCTTAGCGGAAACAGAGACTTGATTCCAAGTTCATCACCTTGGATACGTAGGCAGTCGGATCCCGATCAGGTCTAGTCTCATTGTATACCGCCATCTTACCTCTGTCTATACCAGGCTTTTATTGTAACTGTTCGATTAATCTATACGTATCTCGAGTTTGTGGATCAAATTTTTGCACCCACACACTTTGGTGCCCACCGTGGGGCTGAATCTCCCATCAGTTCCAGAGCCTTACAAGAAATCTCGATCCAGTCATACCGGAGTTGCTGCAGCGATGGCTGGAAGTAAGAGACGCCCGACTCGTTGCAAGAATGGAATGAGCCAAGTTACTGAAAGTCAGACAGAGAACCTTTCTCCTCTGTCTCCGGTTCTTGAAGCAACAAAGCATGTGAATCAAGAATCAGTTCTCGGGAGTGAGGACCATGATTAGGGCTCGCAACACTCTGAAAGTGGACAGCCGGAGGAAGAAAATTTAGTTGTGCAAATCACTAATGATCCTGGTAATCCTAATACAGTCAACCGGACTGTCAGAATGCCGGCATCACAAGATCCAGAACCGTCCAGAGTAGCTGCGGCAAGAAGAGACCAGAAAACCTCTCCCCTGGCAACGGGGGGAGGTTATACTGAGCAGCAGAAGGGGAAAGACCCGGCAGCCGAGTCCCCAACTGCAATCATCCAGCGGCTAACCAAGGAAAACGCAGAACTGAGAAGAAATAGAAGAGAACCAGGACTGGAGATAGCCAGTCATCTTCGGCCCCATCTTCGAGTCCATCTCCTCAAAAGAAGATAAGGCCACGGTCGGGTAGTGACCGGAGTCTTACTCCTCATAGCCGTGATACCCGTCCAGTTTGGGACAGGCTAGTACTAGGGAGAGATAGGATGTTTGTCTCCCCTGTTCAGAGACATCGTCGTGGACGTGCAAGAACGCCTAGGCCACGTCATGGCCGCAGGGTTACCCACAGCAGGTCCGTAGAAGAAGTCACTCCACCAGAAGGACTGCGCCGGAGGAGGCACCGGACCACTCCCCCAGCACGCCACGGTCAGAGGGGAAGGAGTCCCCAGAGGGCCCACGCACATCAGAGACAACTGGAGCTGAATGTGGAGCAAATGAATCAACTTAAGCTACAGGAGATGATCGACCTGGCTGTTTTCAACAAAGCCAACCGGGATGAACGAATCAGGAAGCTTACTCTCTCAAAGCTAGCTGTGTCACCATTGGCAGAAGAAGTCAGGAGTCATATAGTCCCGGCCAGCTTCAAGCAGCCGCCCTTCGAACAGTATGACGAGACGAGCGGTTGTCCGGTTCAACATGTTATGAACTACAAAAGCACCATGGCCATCTGGGACCATGATGACAAGTTACTTGCAAAGATGTTCGCTACTTCACTCAAAGGCGAAGCACAAATGTGGTATCACAATCTGACACCCGCATCCATCCACACGTTCGTACAACTAGCTGAGTTGTTCGAAGAAAAGTACCGGTTCAATGTGAAAACGAAGAAGAGAGCTGAAGTCTTGTTCTCTCTGCAGATGGACCGGAGCGAAACACTCAGGAATTTCGCCCGAAGGTTCCGAACCTTATTGTCAGAAGTACAGGATGCATCCGATAGCGTCGTCATTCAAGCCTTCAAGTATGCCTTGAACAACAACCATGAAGAATTGTACCGGTCATTGGCGAGAAAGCCTCCGTCCTCTGTCTCAGCCTTGCTCGAGAAGGTAGAAAGGTACGCTCAGGAAGAAGACGACCTGAAAGCCAGCTGGAAGAGACTTGTCGGAGGCCAGACCTCCGAGAAGCCCCAGAAGGCAAAGGAAGAGAGCTCCGACAGGGATCACAAGCAGGAAAAAACCCCTGACAGAAAGTGTCTTTTAACGAGACTTAAAGCAGATAAGAAATGACTTGCCCACCCCCAAACAGAGCAGGAAACAGGTTTGTTTGGTGATGACGCTCAAGAGAAATCGTGCACTGGATCAATTATACTCAGCCAGTAAGATTTTGTGGACTATGGTCCCGACACTTTCAACCACACCTCTAAAAAAGAGACAACATAATAGAGTAAGAGAGGGTCCGGATACCAGTAAGTCAAGGGTCAATCTAAATAGGTAGGGTCCTCTAATAGAGTTTCCAAAACTTCAGGGGACCTTAATTCATGGAAATGCTTAAGACGTTGACCATTGACTTTAAATTCAGAATTGTCTGCAGGGTTAGACAAGTGATACCACCAAAAGGTGCTACTACAGACACAACAAAGGGAACCGACCAACGAGACTGTAGTTTACCAGGAAATAAATGTAACCTAGAGTTATATAGTAAAACTTTGTCCCCAATTTGAAATCTCTACGTGAGATCTGACGATCATGTAGTTTTTTCATGTTAGCTTTATAGGACTTGGAAAGATCATAAGCCTCATTCCGAAGTTCCTCAAGCTTAGAAAGCTGGAGTTTTCTCCTCTTACCTACCTGGTTGAGATTAAAGTTGAGCTTTGTCATTGCCCAGAAGGCTCGGTACTCAAGCTCTACAGGTAGGTGACAAGGTTTTCCAAAAACAAGACGAAAAGGGAGACATGCCTATGGGAGTTTTGAAAGCAGTATGATAGGCCCATAATGCATCACTGACTCTACGAGACCAACCAACCTTTTCAAGGTCAATTGTTTTTTGCAAAATATTTTTAATCTCTCTATTGGAAACCTCAACTTAGCCATTCGTTTGCGGATGGCAAGCAAGGGCCACTTTGTGAGTAACTCTGTACTTTTGGACAAGTTTTTGAAAAGCTTTATTGCAGAAATGGTCCCCCCATCGGGCAAATATGTACTCTTTTAAAAAATTTACTACTGTTTCTTTGTCATTGTGCCTTGTGGGAATGATCTCGATCCATTTAGAAACATAGTTTACTGCGACCAGAATGTACAAAAAACCATGACAACCAGGAAAAGGACCCATGAAATATATGCCCCATACATCAAACACTTCCACAGGAAGAATTGGCTATAAGGGCATCATGTGACGCCTAGTGATTTTTCATAATTGTTGACAACGAGTGCACACAGTACAATGCATGTGAGCGTCCTTAAAAGAGTTGGCCAATAAAAACCACACTGCAATACTTTAGCAGTTGTCTTTTTGGCACTAAAATGTCCACCACAAGTATGCTCATGGTAGAACTTAAGTACCTCCTGTTGCTCCCAATCGAGAATACAACGACGAATGATCTGGTCAGGACAGTACTTAAAAAGGTAAGGGTCATCCCAGAAATAATGCTTGGCATTAGCAAGGAATTTGGATCTATCTTGCTTGTTCCAATTACTCGGAAACTTGTTGCTAGCCAAGTAATTAACTATATTTGCGAACCATGGAGCATTCGATATTGCAAAAAGAAGCTCATCAAGGAAAGTTCTCAGAAATGACACTAGAATCCTCAGGACGATCGAGTCTAGACAAGTGGTCGGCTACTACATTTTTGGTCCTTTTTTTTTTATCTCTAATCTCAAGGTCAAACTCTTGAAGCAACAAAATCCAACGAATAAGACGCTGTTTAGTCTCCTTCTTGGAGAGAAGAAATCTAATAACAACATGATCCGTGAAGATGACAGTACGGGTACCTAAAAGTAGGAACGAAACTTATCAAGAGCATATACTATGGCTAACAATTCTTTCTCCGCCATGGTATAATTACGTTGAGCATCATTGAGCGTCTTGCTAGCATAATATATGACATGTGGATTACCATCTAGACGTTGACCTAAAACAACCCCAACAACAAAGTCTGATGCATCGCACATCAGCTCAAAGGGTTTACTCCAATCAAGTGGCCTAATGATGGGTGCAGTCGTGAGGGTGGTCTTAAGTTTTTCAAAGGCGCTCTTGCATTTTTTTGTGAAATCAAAAGGTGCATCCTTAAGCAATAAATTGGTTAAGGGGCGAGCTATCTTTGAAAAATCTTGGATAAAACGTTGATAGAAACCTGCATGGCCCAAAAAGGCTCGAAAATCCCTAATAGACTTAGGAATAGGCAAGGATGAAACAAGATCTTCTTTCACTTTATCAACCTGGATACCGACAGGAGAGACTACATGACCAAGAACTATCCCCTTCCTAACCATAAATGGCACTTTTCCCAGTTAAGTACCAAATTCTTCTAAATATATGGAAAGATGACTAAGACACTCTTCAAAAGATGCATATATGGAGAAGTCATCCATAAACACCTCCATAAATCGTTCTACCATATCACTAAAGATGTGTAACATACACCTCTGGAAAGTAGCAAATGCATTACACAGACCAAAAGGAATACAGGCATAAGCGAAAGTGCCGAAGGACAAGTAAATGTTGTCTTCTCTTGATCTTCATGGGCGATAGAAATTTGGTTATAACCAGAGTAACCATCTAAGAAACAATAGAAGGAATGACCAGCTAGGCGTTCCATCATCTGGTCTATGAAGGGAATAGGAAAGTGGTCCTTCCAGTTGACTGTATTAAGCTTTCTATAATCGATACAAACACGCCCTTGGTTGGAACTCTAGTGGCGACTTGTTTGTTCTTATTATTGATAACTACAGTCATGCCAGCCTTCTTAGGAACCACATGAATAGGACTAACCCAGGGACTATCTGAAATGGGATAAATCACACCTGCATCCAGAAGTTTCAGAATCTCTGCTCGGACAACTTCTTTCATTGCAGGGTTAAGACGTCTCTGAGGTTCACGAGATGTTTTAGCATCGTCCTCAAGATGAATACGATGAGAACAAAACAGAAGGGTTAATGCCTTTAATGTCGTGAATAGACCAAGCAATAGCAGAACGATGCTCTAAGATAACTTCTAAAGCTGACTCTCCTGTTCGGTAGTAAGAGATGAAGAAATAATAACAGGATGACTACTGTCTGAATTAAGATGAACATATTTCAGCTCGGGAGGAAGAGGACTTAGAGTAAAAGGGAGGCGGAGTAATGACCTACTTGGGTCTCAAAATCTATGCGACAAACCGAATCAAGGGCCTCAAGGTCTTTAGGTTCAAAGATAGGCACAATATCAAGAAGAGCATTGGTTTAGGCAATAGATTGGTCAATGTCAAAGTCTACATTATGCATGGCAAGGCTGTGAACAACCGGATCTTCAGGGTAATAATTATGCACCATCTCATAAGGTAATGAGTCTAGAAGGCACACATCTTCAGATAAGGAAATATCAGGGGGTTTGTTGTCCAAGCTTAAATATATTAACTTCAACAGTCATAGAGCCAAAGTGAGAACCATAGAACCGTTCCGGCAGTTTATGAGAGCATTAGAGGTGGCTAAAAATGGATGGCCAAGGATGATGGTACCGAGTCATCGGCAATAGGTTCAGTATCCAACACCACAAAGTCAACGGGGTAGTAAAAGTCAGACACTTTAACTAACAGGTCCTCAACTATTCCTCTAGGTACTTTCAATGATCTGTCCGCCAGTTGTAAAGACATTTTCGTGGGTTTCATGTTTGTTAGACCCTGAGGTACAAGGAGTAAGGCAAAGGTTAACACTCGCTCCTAGGTCTGGCAAAGCTTTTCCCATGAATTTGCCACCAAGCTTGCAAGGTATGGTCGGTTTTCCAGGGTCATTGTATTTTACCACACCGTTAGTTGGACAAGTGCAGAGAATTCTTCCGCCACAAACGCGTTTTTAGGCACATTTGTTTTTCTCTTGGCGGTGCACAATTTTTTCAAAACATTAGCATAGGAAGGTATCTGTTTAATAGCTGTGAGGAAGGGTATATTAATATTTATATGTTTGAACACATCAAGTATTTCCTCTACTTGGACTTCCTTTAGAGACCTTGTGAGTCTCTGGGGGTAAGGTACAGGCGGGTTGTAAGTTCATGGAGGGTCCACAATCTCACGGGCAGGCTTTTTCGGCTTAGAGGTGGTCGCCTCATTAGCGGAGCTTTAGGTGGGGCAACAGGTGCAGAGGTAACCGGGTCACAATGTTAGGACTCGGTGTATAATTAATTTGATTATCAACCTGTTTTCCTGACCTAAGGGTGGAAACCGATTTTACTTCAGCAAGCGGTACATAAGGATTTGCAGTATCCGTCACCAAGGCAACTTCTTTGCCTTTGGGGTTCGGGATGGACTGTCCCGGAAATCTACCCTTTTCATCAAGTTTTTGTTCAATCCTCTGGATGGCTTGGGCATTTGACTCAATAGACGCCTGGGTCTGTTGAATGAAACGGGCAAGCATATCCTCAAGAGAGGTCTTAGGTGGGGCAGATTGATTAGTTGGCACATTGTCCCTGGAACCACTCATGTGATGAGTGTTCGAGTAAGGGGGACGGTGCCCTGTTCCGATTATCAGTGTTACCAACATACGTGGCATTGCTACGCTGCCCATAAGAGTTATTAAAACAAGGTGGAGCCGCATGATGATTATTAGAATAAGACAGATTGGAGCGGTCCATGTATAGGTACGTGGTATAGCCCTTAGTAAAGTTGGTCCTCCGCGTAGTTAAACGCACATGCTTCCTCAGTTTCTGGTGAATTATAAAGGAGAGGGCAAAATTCAGTAGTATGGGTCTGGTCATGACAAGCATCATATGAGAGAGTGGAGGCACTCATAACAGGTGATGGGGGCTTTAAGGACACGCCAAGTGCTTATACTTTTGGCTAAAACATGATGTAAAGTTTTAAGTTCAGAGTCGGGTTTGACTTCATATATACCTCTAGGTTTATGAAATGAGTCTGGGGTAGTGTTTCTCGAGGTATGTCCAGGTATGTCCCATTGCTGGCTATTAGTAGCGATCTTTTCAAGGAAAGCTAGAGCCATGGTGGTGGAATAATCAAGGAAATCTCCACCACTCATGCTTTCAACTGTGTTTCTAGTCATAGTATTAAGGCCTCTATATAGAATCCTAACTTTTTCAGTGTCATCGACTTTGTGGTGTGGGCACCGAAGAAATAGGTCATGAAACCTCTCCCATGCATCAAAGAATACCTCGCCCCTCATTTTATGTCATCATTAGTTCTGGTAATAGGAAAGAATTTGGTCAAAAACTTTTACTTAGTTGAGCCCAGATGGCAATAGAATTGGAAGGAAGGCCATGTAGCCAGTGAGATGCTCTATCTTCAAGAGAGAAGGGGAACAATCTCAAGCTAACTTCCTCCTCAGGCAAATGCTTCTCCTTAAAAGTATTGAGAACGGTCAGAAACTTATTGAGGTGTTGATATGCTTCTTCCTATGGAAGTCCATGGAACTTAGGCAACATGCCCACAATCTGTGGGCGAATGCCATAGCTATCTGCAGTTGTCTCGGGTAAGAATATGCAGGTAGGTGGCCCAGTGGCCAAAGGTGAAATGTAATCCCGAAGGGTAGCTTCACTACAAGAATACATCAAATTTGGCACGGACCGGAAATGTGGCAAAACGGATTAGCCTGTTTATGCCCGTGGCAAGACCGTGGGTTCAGGGGGTAGCTAATTTTTTTGCCACGGTCCGGGTCCGTGGCGAATAGCTATATTTAGCCACGGTTTATATCCGTGGGATCAGCTCCGACCAGTAACTTTTCAGGAAAAATCCTGAACGCACGTCTTTTTTAAAATTTTTATTTTTACTTCGTTTTTCGAGTTTTTTTCAATCCGTCTTCGTTGTAAGATCAATAAGAGGACTAAGTAACAAGACACTTAAAAAAATAATAAAAAGAATTAAAAATAGAAGTGGGAGGGATAGAATTGGGATGATGTCCCAAGTCTCGCTTGTGTTTGAATGAACTCCGTTACTTAGAGCGGCAACAACGCCATTTTGACAGAGGCCAAAGGTGTTAATCTCTAACCTCTGATCAAAAGATTATATTTTTAACTTGAAGTTCCTTCTTGTGCCTGTATAAATTGGATATCAAAGTAGACAAGTAACAAGCAAGGTCATACCCACCTCAGAGGGGGGATCTTAGCTCAAACAAAGAAAACAATGGTTAAGAAACACCAAGGGAATCAACAAACATGATTTGAGATTGATTCTAACTTCCTACGGCAATAATAATAAATAAACCCTAACTTAAGAATATGGTAGAGATGTAAAAAAGATATATGATGACAAAGGGGGAAGAATTGGTATCCACAAACTAAATCATGCAAACATAACATGTGTTGATTCCAACCATTTCAAATCCAAAAAAGAAAGGAAGATTCTAAAACATTGGCTAGAGCTTCATCGAAATTTTCCCAAAGAAGATGAAAACACTTCTTCCTAAAGAAAATTCCAAAATTTTCCATGTTTGTTATTACAAATCACAAGTGTTGAAGGCCCGAATGTTCCAAAATATTTCACAAACGCCTTTTCCATTTCTAGCCCTATCCTAAGCCAAGTTACAACCCATTACTGTCTTTTGTAGATCTAAGCTGATATGGTAGGATGTGGCGAGTAAGTGAGAAGTGCTGAGGTGAAAACCTGACATCTCAAGCAAGGCTAATTTTCCATTCTTTGAGACTAAGTTCATTCCATTACACCAGTTCGTTCTTATTGATATATGTGAGATGATTGTCCATCTTTCTTCCTCACATAGAGGTAAAATGATAAACACCATCTCTGAGTGACTTTATTTCTGAGTGTATGACTGTGAGGCATAAGTCAAAACGACCTTTCCAATGGTGACTTAAGACCCGTGGTGGCATGGATACATGCCTGTCTTCAATGTATTTGAAACCATGCTTAGGTTTATATTTTATATCTTATTCATGCATTGTAGTATGCTATCTCATATGAACGGTTTTGCAATACTTATCCTTATCCTTGATATAACCATTTCTGAGGTAAATGGCAGAAATTCTTAATCTTTGGATTAGTCATTGTAGTAAGTTTGTGGGTATCTTCTCTGGAAAACCTTAAGGAGACTACAACTCCTCCACTGGGAATCCTTGTGGTTAAAGCCTTGATGCATATGGTTAATGCAATCACCTTAGTTTTACTTTCCTTTTGAGTCCTTAATTCTTTTCTTCTCATCTTTGCTTGGGACAAGCAAAGTGCTGTTTGGGGGGTATTTGATCAGTCCTCAAAAGTGTATATTTATCCCCCGAATAACACTTATTTGTATAACACTTAGCTTATATTATTGTATTATCTATTGATTAGTGCTTTCTTGCCTTTTGTGTAGGCTTCATGAGCCGAAATACGAATATTATGTAAAAGCCCGCGAAAAGTCAAGAAAAGCAAAAAAATGTGTTATTTGCACATGAGAAGGAAAATCAATATTTGCACCCACAAGATCTGCTGAAGGCACCCCACGGTCAACTATGTTGACGTTGACTTTATGTCAAAGTGGGGCGGTCCAATTCTCAGCCCAAACCGGGGTCCTATTGGGGCCCACAAGTCAGATTTCTATTTAGGGCTTTATTAAAGTCCAAACTTAAAAAGGCTCTACAAGGAGATCCAGAAGTCTGATTTGGGCCCATGAGCTCTCAAACTGAAGGTCTTGGTCCACGCTACAACTTAGGCCAAGAGAATTAGGTTTTGCTAAAAATCTAATGCCTCTAGAAGACTAACAGCAGGAGCCACGAATTTGACCTAGTTTGGAAGTCTTTGCATGCAAGTATTCTTCTTTGTATATCTATATAGAGAGTAGTAGTTAAGGTTTAGGTATCTTTTAGACTCCCATCTTTTAGATCTAGTGTTTTCATAGAGAGAGAAAAGAGAAATTTTTGAGAGAAAGATCATCTTCTTCTTCTTTGTATCAACTCTATTCATATCAACGAATCAAATCACTTTACTTTATGATGTTTTGTTATTTATTTATTTATTCCATGGTGCATCATCAACGATGAAGAGCAAAATCTCCTTAGGGGGATAGTTGAAGCACTCTAGATGATGCAGAAGCACCATGTTTGTTCTTATGTTCATTGGGATTCAAAGTTTTTAATGTTTATTTACTTCTAATTCGCGATATGAGGTAAGTATGATTAGTTGCATGCTATTGTATCCATGTTGTTAAAATACTATGTTAGGGTTTAGGGAGACGTAGCTTAATGGTTTTATTTTTATGATTAAGGATGTGTAGTGAAATAGCTGAGAGGGGATTATTACATATCCAAGTTGATATATTTTATTGGAACCCTTTTGATTACGTCAAATAACTGAGAGGTGATGATTTAGTATGAATAATATGTTGAGTTAATTAAATTGAATAGCTGAGAGGTGACGGTTTGATTAATAAGACATATCAATAGCATGCAAGAGAATCCCGTTTTAGTTGAGTGGAATAGCTGAGAGGTGACTACTTGATTATTATAAGTATTAATGATTAGTTGGAATAACCGAGAGGTGGCTAATTAATTAATTATAGATTGAACATGAAGGAACAACATGTTATGTTTGCATGATTTAGTTTGTGGATACCAATTCTCCCCCTTTGTTATCATATATCTTCTTTACATATCTACCATCTTCTTAAGTTAGGGTTTATTTATTATCATTGCTTGTAGGAAGTTAAAATCATCTCAAATCTTGTTTATTGATTCCTTGGTGTTACTTAATTATTGTTTTCAGTGTTTGAGCTAAGATCTCCCCCTCTGAGGTGGGTACTGAAACCGCATTAAGTGGTTTGACATCAATTTTGTGACATAGTGTCCATGGTTTTTCGCCTTGAGTTCATTGTTAAGAAAACCTAGTTGTACGCACGTCGTCCGGTGTCCGTGTCTTCGCGTCGTGTGTCTAAAGTGTGGTTTTTGGTTCAGGACGTATGTACCTTCTCAAGACGTTCGTACGTCCAAGCAGTCAGCAGAAAGTTTGTTTGGTCAGGACGTACGTACCTTCTCAACGTTCGTACGTCCAAGCAGTCAGCAGAAAGTTTGTTTGGTCAGGACGTACGTACCTTCTCGAGACGTTTGTACGTCCAAGTAGTCAGCAGGGTTTGTATCGAGTGGAGACGTACGAACGTCATATCGACGTACGTACGTCCAAAATGGTTTTTCTCTATTTCGGCCCATTTTCCTTTGTTTTCAACCCTAAGTATAAATAGGGTTTCTCTTCCAAACAATAATAGTTCTTTGGCCGTCCATTGTTCCTCTAGTTTTGGTGTTTTGGTTTAGGTTTTGATATTGAAAGTGTTTGTGGCTATTGAACTCAATTCCTTTCTTCCCCCTTCTCTCAATTCATAACTTTGTGATCTTCCAAGTTTGATTGTGATTTCGGCTTCGAGTCTTCTTGTGTGTTCATCAAGAAGTCGAGTGTCTTGTGCGTACATCAAGGTGCTCTGGTGAAGTCAAGGTGTTAGAGATAAGGAGTATCAACTCGCAGTGAGTGCAGGTAGTTGATAGGTTTGTACATCTCTATTTCATCTAGTGGATTTTTGTTGTCGCGAGGACAACCGTGGACGTTTCCCTTTTGGGTTTTACCACGTTAAAAATTTCTGTGTGTTCTTTACTTTCTGCGTATTGTTTGATTGGTTGAATATTCAATTGTTATATTAGCACTATTTGTAGTTTCTCAATTGGTATCAGTCGCTGGGGGCTGGTTAAGGAGCGTAAAGGCTCACGCTATCGATCAATAGTGCTTTATGGAACCTCACAAGTTTGCTACTTCAAGTCTTCCTCCACAATTTAGTGGAAAAGACTTTGGTCATTGGAAAGTACGGATGCGAGCTTATCTCCAAGCATTAGGAGAAGAAGTCTGGCTTTCTGTTGTCACAGGGTGGAAAGAACCAATGACTACTACAGGTACTGATGATACTGCTGTTACATCACTGACGCCACGTGAAAAGTGGACGCCTGAACAGAAGTTGTTGGCAAATTATAACAACAAGGCACTCAATGCTATTTTCATGGCATTAAATGCCAGTGAGTTTCGTCGTGTGCAAGGATGTGAAGAGGCTAAAGATGCATGGAACAGACTTATCTGTACACATGAAGGTGATGAAACTGTCAAAGAAAGCAAGTTAGAACTGTTAACTTCTCAGTTTGAAAATCTACGGATGGATAATTCTGAGACTTTTGATGACTTCTTTATTCGTCTCCAAGACATCATAAACTGTAGTGCTGCTATTGGTATGCATATACTGACACACAAGTGGTACGTAAGATATTGCGTGCCTTGCCTCCTCGATTTCGTTCTCGTAAGGATGCCATTACTGAGAGTAATGTAATTAAGAACATGTCCATTGAGACACTTGCTGGGAAGCTAAGGACATGTGAGATGGAACAGGCTTTGGAAGAACCTTTGAAGAACAAGTCTGTGGCATTCAAGGCTACATCGTCTAAAGAAACTTCCACAGAACTTTCTGATGATGAAGAACAGACTGTGGATGATAACTATGCGTTTCTGTCACGAAGCTTTCAGAAGATTCTGAGATATCAACAGAATCGAGACCCTCGAAAGCGATTTCCTGACACCTCAAATGCTCCTAGGAGTCGTGGTTTTGAGAGATTTTCTGTGGATGGAAGAAGAGCTCGAGTTGATCGTAAAGATGTCCAATGTTACAAGTGTCGTGAATATGGGCATTTTGCTAATGAATGTGACAAGAAGGTGGATCGCAAACCTGGTGATAATTCCAAAGCAAACCTCACGGTGACGTGGGATGATTCAGATGAAGATGAGGATGGAAATTCCTCAAATGTTGTCTCCAACTATGTGGTCTTCAGTGCATCCCTGGATGAGCATCCAGGAGGTATTGTATCTTCCACTGATGATATTAATGTTTCTGATTCTGGTGTTCATGCTACTACTAGTGAATTATGTGATATGTATAAGTTTTCCATGCAACAAGTAAAGTTGCTTGAAAAACTAACACTGTCTTGCAGGAACAGGTAGATAGTCTTGGTCAGGATATATGTAATCTTGCAGGTGACTCCAACATGTTGAAGGAAGAATTTGTGAAGGAAAAGGAGGATTTCCAAGTGCGCATTGCCACTCTGGAAAAACTAAATAATGATCTGGAGACACGGTATCGATCCCTTGTATTGGAACATGAGAAAGTAAAAGCTGAGTTGGTTGCTGCTAACAAACAATTGGTTGGGTTTGGTAAAGCTAGTGATAATCTAAACTCTCTGCTGGGAATTGGTAAATCCCATTCAGATAAATCTGGGTTAGGTTATGACACGTCTGTTCCTCTTTCTACTGCTAGCACCTCCCGTACTACTTTTGTCCGACCAACAGGTGTCCTCCTTCCTGCTCCTGTGCAGGTGTCTGGTGTGGTTTCACCAACCAAGGGTACTCGTGTAAAACATGTCCCTAAAAGGAATTTTAGACATAAAGGCTTTAAATGTCTAACCTGTGGTCGCATGGGTCACACTTCTGCTTTTTGTTGGAATAATTTGTATCCAGCTCACCATTCTGCTTTTGCAGGTAACTCACATTGGGACAAGGCTCACACTTTCTCCATGCAGGCTCCATACATGTGGAATGGTTATGCTCCGTGGGGCTTCCCCAGAACCTCTCCGTATGGAAATCGCCCTCACGCAACACCCATGCCTACTCCAACACCACATTTCTGGGATAGGAGTATGGATGTATCCAGGAAGATTGTATCTCACATGGCTCGTTTGGTTGAACCAATACCTTCATCATGGTATCTTGATAGTGGTTGTTCGCGTCATATGACAGGTGATAAGACTCTAATTGATAATCTGACCTTTGGGTATGGAGGTAAGGTTAGTTTTGGTAATGGTAAAATACTTCCGGTTGAAGGTAAAGGTAACTTTTCTGTGGGTGGATCACTCAATAGTCATGAGCTTCTGTTTGTTAAGGGTCTTAAGTCCAATCTATTGAGTATTAGTCAGTTATGTGATGCTAAGTTTAAGGTTGTGTTTGAGGATGGTAAGTGTGATGTTTTTTATTCCAATCATGTCTTGGTGTTAACTGGTAGTCGCTCATCTGATAACTGTTTCATTGTCACTACACCCCTTTCGCGTGTACGTTGAAACTGTTTGTGTTTAGGATGGTTAGGGTTGGTTATTCTTTTGTTTTGGTTCTTTTGTTGTTGGTATTGAGGACGTACTACTCTCCTTATTGTGTGGATTTCATTTTACAGATATTTCTAGTTTGGCGTCTTCAACTGTGGTGTTTTGTCATGCATAGTTGTAGGGTTACATCATACTCTCTTTGTCTTGGTAGTTCTTACATGATGCATTTACATGTAGTTGGATTGTCGTTTTCAATATCTGTGTATCTCCAGTCGTATATGATTTTCTTTTCTTCATAGTCATCGTCTTCTTTTATAGTTATCTACCTCTTGTAAGTGGTCAATGACTCACAAAATCCCCAGCCATTTGACTGTCTTGAGAGCATAATTTGGCTAAGAACCCGTTGGGGCTGTGAGGGTCATGCTCTGACGGATGCACTCAGGAGATGTTAGTTCTTGTGTTGCACGTTACCATGGTATTGCACTTCTTGAGTATGTTTTGCCGAAAAGAGTAGGCTACACCCTACCCTCGTGTTCTGGTAAAAGATGGAGATATTATATACTCCCACACGGGAATGGCAGTATGTTTCAAATTTTTTTACAAATATAAAAAAAAAAAAAAAAAAAAAAAAAATGAATGAATGATAAATGGTCTGGTTGAAAGACAAGAAGAAACAATGTTTTGTGTTTCCTTGGTTTGTTGTGGTAAGGCTCTTTTTCACATTGGTGTGGTTGCAACAGACTTTCAATATATTCAATTATCATGTTTTTAGGTTGTTTCCGGAGGTTGGTTTTGGTCTATCAGTTTCTTCTGCATGCTTGCATCACTCTAGGAAGTACCATGGTTTGGTGTATGATGTAGCTCTTCGTTCTTGCATTTACTTGTGGTTGAAGTTAGTTTAACTTGTAAATTGTCTACATTTGGAATCCCTACAATAAGTCGAAATGTTTCTTTGTGATGTCTCTCAATATTTGTTTGGGTTGCTGTTCGGGTTGTTTTCTGTTTCTTAGGTTGGTCTCAATTTTTTTTTAAAAAAAAAAAAAAAAAAAGGGGGTCGTACGAACGCTGTCATGACGTTCGAACGTTGAGGTGGGCAGATCTTTTTCCAACGTACGAACGTTATTAGAACGTACGAACGTTGAGTCTGTCAGATGTTTTTTTTTGGAGCCCCGACGTACGAACGTCTTTAGGACGTACGAACGTCCCTGATACAGTCTGGCCCATTTGTTGTTTAAATTCAAATTTTGTGTTAAACCAAAGGCCAACTGTTATATCGATCGTGTCCCCGCTTCTTTGGCACACTACAAGCAGTTACCTTTTTAGTTTCCTTGTTCATCTTAGGAGATATTCCTCTTCTCTCTTCTTGCTTGTTTTGGTTCTTCTTCCTTGGTGGTTGTTCTTTGCTCAACTCAAGCATTTTTTTTTGGTGTATACTCTGTTCTTACTCAAGTAAGTGAATTCGAATCCTCTCTATTCTTCTTCTTCTCTTTATTAATTCTCTTGGTAATGTGGATTGAATGGTTAATTTCTTTTGATATGTTTTGTTTTTATTTTATTTTGTTTTGTTTGGTTGGTGTTTCATTTCATTCCTTTGAAATTGATGGTAGTTTTGGCTCTCTCTAATTCTTGTTACTTCTTCTCTATCGTTGGGTCTGTTTTACTGAGTGTTTGGATGTTTGCCATTACTACATTGTTGTCGATAGCATGTGTTCTGTTTCTGCACATCAAGTGTTTGATTAAATGCCTCAATGAACTTGCTATTGGTTTTTGTGTCGATTTTCTTACATTTTTGGTTTGTCTATTGTTGTGCTTGTGTAGACAATGGCTTCAAAGCGCGCACGCACCACTCCCACCACCACGGCATCCTCTTCTCGCGCTCCAAGGGGTCGAAGTTCCACTCCGGCTTTGTCGTCTCATCCGACATCCCTTGGTGCTCATCCTCGAGCCAAGGCTATTGTTCCCGAGCGGTTCTTCGACTTGGGTGACATTGCTGCCACCCCCCTAGGGGCTTCCCAACTTGGCAACATCGCCTTATTCTTTGAGACTAGAAATTGGCTCAGGGTGGCTCAACCAATCACCAGGTACTCGGTTGAGCATACGATTGCTTTTTATGAGACAAAGACACCCTCCCAGAATCGATCGAGCTTCTCGGTTTTGATTGAAGGTCGGAGATACACCATCTCTCCGAAGGTGATTCGAGAGGCGTTGGGGATTGATGATGATCTTCTCCCTGAGGAGGTTTTCATGTTAGGTGGCCCATTCCGGAGGCAATTCAAATTGACTTTGTTCATCAAGTTCAGAGGATGTTTATCGATGGGGTCACGGAAAGATATCACGCCAAGTTCTACAGCGCCATCCTTCTGCATATGGTTGCCCATTCCAACATCTACCCCACCAAAGGCAACAAGATCATCATGACCGACGACATGGTCAAATTGGTAGTTGTCGGTGCACCATCTCCATCTCTCTGAAGTCATCTACACACGGATGCTTCAAATCGATGCTGCTAAGGGTACTCTTCCTTTCCCTAGTTTTTAATGACCATTCTTAAGCACTTGGGATTTCAGGGACGATATGTGGAGGTGAGCCCTCCTAGGTTTGTTGGCCATGACTGGGTCAATGCCATCAAGAAGGGCTGCCAGTCTAGAAAGGCTGCTTTTGAGTCCGTGGTGCGCGTCTGACGCATCACCTAATATGGGGAGGCCGGGCTCTTGTTCGTGATGATGATTTTGATCAGGCTCTGACCCCTGGACGCCCCGCCTCCGCCTCAGCTAGGGCAATCGGGCAGTTGCAGCAGTTGACGCTCGGGTTTCTTCTATTCGGCGTCGTCAGGATCACATGGGTTCTAGGTTAGATCGTTTTGAAGTCATCCTCTCTCAGCATGATGCTGTGCTTCGAGATCTTCATAGGATGAACGTTGCTCAGATGCGTCATCTTCAGCTCGACTTCACTCCCATTGACTTACCTCTATTTCCGGAAGAGGTACCTCCAGTTCCAGCTGACAGTGATGATGATGACTCTGTTAGAGAGAGTGAGGACGATGGTGATGGTGAACACATTGATGGTGACTCGGAGTCCGAGTAGTTCTTGTTTTGGTTTACTCTCCATATTTTGTACTTAACATTGTTTTTTTTGTTATATCGTTTTGCTTCTATCTTTAGATGTTGAGCATGTTATTGGATATTGCTATTTTAATATTAGTTCTAGAATCTTTCTGTTTTGCAGTAAATTCTTGCTAATTAGGTAATGGACCCTTCTACTTGGGCCCATGTTGGGGTTATGTTTGTTTTTCTATATATAGGGAAGTCTTCTCTTCTTTTCCTCCTATTGTGCTTTCTTACCTCCTTCTAGTTCTCTTTTTGTTCTTCAGAATTACTCAATGGCAGAATATGAACTTCATGGGGTTTTTGTTCGGCTGTTGGTTATGTGTCGTTTATGGTGATGGAGTACAAAAACAATGCAAAGGTTTGTCGTTTGTGTGTTCCCCATGGGTATGACTATATTCATAAACCTTTCCTTAATCCATGTTTGGTTCATGTCAATCATTGGGAGAGACTGCCGGGACATCTTCAAAATCGCATCTTGGAGTTGGTTGGATACCCGAAGGTTCCAGGACTTGCTGCCCCTCACCGACTGTGGTCTGGACAGCAGGATTGAGGAGTTATTTTGTAAGAGTGAATGGATGGAGGATTATGATGAGCATGTGATAGCTCGGTGGAATAGACCTTCGGCTCGTGCGGAAGCTTATTTCTCCCAGTTTCCTCTCGGCCATTGGGAACGAGTTTTTCGAATTCGTTAACTTGAGCTTTAATTTTTTTTTGTGTTTCTTATGTTAATGAATTATTAAGTTTGGTTAGGAGTTGCTTTCATGAACCTTAAGAGTTGGGATAGGATTTATATTTTTTCTGTTTTGTCTTAATTGTTTGGTTTTGATTTCTCTTTCTGGTTATTTTTGTTTATTGGTTCTTCTGTTTATTGTTGTTGGTTCACTTGTTGTGACAAAAAGGGGGAGATTTATGACTCTAATTACTAACAATTGTCTCTTTGTTGTTAGGGTATTCTTGGGTCATGTTTCAGGTATGCTACAAGTATGGGGGAGTGAACGTGTTGATGTTTTTAGAGGATTGTACAGTTATGGGGGAGCTCAAGTGTCAAAATTCTGGAGCTCATGAAGTATGGGGGAGTTGCTCGAAGGAACTTCTGTTACTTCGGAAATTCTTAGTTGCTTCCGTTCGATCTCTGATGGTTGAAGCGTCTTGATCAAGCTGGATATCAAGAATTGGTGACTTGGTATGTGTTCTACCTTGAGTGATTTTGTAGGCATGATTTATAAATGCCATGGTTTGGGCTTGTAAGCACATTTTATAAGTGCTATTAGAGTCATAGGTTTTTGTCACAAAATCAATGTCAAAGGGGGAGATTGAAACCGGCATTAAGTGGTTTGACATCAATTTTGTGACATAGTGTCCATGGTTATTTCGCCTTGAGTTCATTGTTAAGAAAACCTAGTTGTACGCACGTCGTCCGGTGTCCTTGTCTTCGCGTCGTGTGTCTAAAGTGTGGTTTTTGGTTCAGGACGTACGTACCTTCTCAAGACGTTCGTACGTCCAAGCAGTCAGCAGAAAGTTTGTTTGGTCAGGACGTACGTACCTTCTCAAGACGTTCGTACGTCCAAGCAGTCAGCAGAAAGTTTGGTTGGTCAGGACGTACGTACCTTCTCGAGACGTTCGTACGTCCAAGTAGTCAGCAGGGTTTGTATCGAGTGGAGACGTACGAACGTCATATCGACGTACGTACGTCCAAAATGGTTTTTCTCTATTTCGGCCCATTTTCCTTTGTTTTCAACCCTAAGTATAAATAGGGTTTCTCTTCCAAACAATAGGACAGTTCTTTGGCCGTCCATTGTTCCTCTAGTTTTGGTGTTTTGGTTTAGGTTTTGATATTGAAAGTGTTTGTGGGTATTGAACTCAATCCCCTTTCTTCCCCCTTCTCTCAATTCATAACTTTGTGATCTTCCAAGTTTGATTGTGATTTCGGCTTCGAGTCTTCTTGTGTGTTCATCAAGAAGTCGAGTGTCTTGTGCGTACATCAAGGTGCTCTGGTGAAGTCAAGGTGTTAGAGATAACCAGGAGTATCAACTCGCAGTGAGTGCAGGTAGTTGATAGGTTTGTACATCTCTATTTCATCTAGTGGATTTTTTGTTGTCGCGAGGACAACCGTGGACGTTTCCCTTTTTGGGTTTTACCACGTTAAAAATTTCTGTGTGTTCTTTACTTTCTGCGTATTGTTTGATTGGTTGAATATTCAATTGTTATATTAGCACTATTTGTAGTTTCTCATCTCTCTCTCTCTCTCTCTCTCTCTCCTCTCTCTCTCTCTCTCTCTCTCTCCTCTCTCTCTCTCTCTCTCTCTCTCTCTCATCTCCTCTCTCCAGTCTCTCTCTCTTCATCTTCTCTCTCTCTCCCTCTCTCTCCTCTCTCTCTCTCTAAAAGGAATTTGAAGTGTTCTTCTTGTTTGTTCGCCAAAACTCTGCTATTACAGTGCAGTCTAGCAGAGTGCAGAACAGTTGTATCTTGGGAGACTATCCTCCAGTACCTGTGTGCACCAGTAGCAGGGACGTAATATTGTCTTAAGGATATTGCCTCGGCAAGCCTCTGTTCATCTCCTTTAAATCCTCAAGTTGTGTAGTAAGTGTTACTGTTACTAAATTCATTTAATACATATATTATTTGTTTTTCTGTTCGAGTTAGTGTATTCTCTATTTCTGTAATGTGCATGTTATATTCCTGAGTTCATACAATATAATACCAACAGATTACTAGGCAGAACAGTAAGAAAAGGGAATGACTGCTCCAACACCATAGGCATCGTCCTCTGCAAGAGCAAAATACAGTTAAGACTTAATGTAAAACTTCTGGCACAACATTAGCACTTAACTGATGCTTCTCAATTGAGGCATACATAACCTAGCACGAGTTTCACCAGATTTCAATGTAAATAACCAACAAAAATAAGAGCATCACAGCAGCAAAACAGTTAAAATCACATCATGCAAAAGTGCACATTCTGACTTGGAAATGAGCTGCCATGCATAAAACCATACTTACAAGATATAAAGTGAGAGTATCAAGCAACTTGGAATGGAAGTATTTCTCTGCATCTCCGAAATCATTCCCTAGAACCAATGGAGTTGTGTAATCCCCAAATTCAAGCTATAACTTTTACACAATCCTCTTCTTTCTCCAACTCCTCCAAGATGAATGTGCTTGTAGCATTTCCTCCTTTCTTACATACATCAATATCAGCCTCGGGGACTATCGCACTTCTAATAATCATAATCCCGTCCACCAAATTAGATTTCAACTTCTTCACACCATCACTACTATGAATTTCATTCAAATCTTCTGTGTTCCTTGGCCTTTTCAAACTCAACCTACGGCATTTATTGTCATTTTGATTTACGGATTTAAGCATGTTAATTAAAGTTTGACAATCGGGAAACAATGCTCTAGCTTCATCCTGAACTTTTTGCTTGAGAGCCATCCACATTTCCACTAAAGTGTTGGAACTGTAGAAAAGTGACATGTGGAGGTTACAAGTAATGGATTCCTATTAGGAATTGGTTTCCTTATTTGGCAACAAGTGTGGTGGAATTTTATTAGGACTCAATAAGGCTTTCTAATCTATTAGAAATCTAAGTTGTTACTGATTTAGGAATTGGGTTACCAATTGGATTAACCAAAGAGGTTATAAATATTGGTGTTGTGTAACCATAAGAAATGAGCACATAAGAAAGTATGAGTGAGGGAGATTTGAGGAAACCTAAACTAAGGTTTCATTAGTTATTGTGTAGTTCACTTCTCAATTATCAATAAAGCTATCTCTTTTTGTCCCGTGGATGTAGGCATATTGCCAACCACGTATATTATTGTGTTTCCGTATTTCTGCTTTAGTTTACATCTTTTGTGTTTGTTTCTTCATTAATCATATCAAGATCCTGTGTATTTATCATAACAATTGGTATCAAGAGCCGAAGGTTATTCCTTTGGGTTGAAGACGGGATTTCGAACGGTTTTGTTGGTTTTAGGAATCTGTCCAGATTCGACACCCTGTAGTAAAACGGCCATAACTTTGCTCGGATATTGAAACGTCGATCTGTTTTTTGGGTTGGAAAGTAGACTCTTCAGGCTTTCTAACAGTATATGGTACGTTCTGTGGTTCGAAGTATTATGTTCTCAGTACTTGTTGAAGTTGACGGTTCCGATTTTCTTAGTTTGTTGAAAATCCAATCTTGGGTTTTTTTTAGTGGTATTGATTATTGAAGAGAAGATGGCTGATTCGAATTCTTCGAATTCCAGCAATAAGTACACAAAGGTGCATGGATTTGATATTATCAAATTCAATGGAAGAATAACTTCACATCGTGGCAAACGATGTGAAAGATATTCTTGTTAGTATGAAGCAATCAAAGCCCTAAAGGGGAAACCTGAAACGGCAAAGTTGCCAACAGGTTGGACGAATGATGATTGGGAAGAGTTTGATCAACAGGCCTGCAGTACGATTAGGTTATGTTTGACGAGGGATATCACACACAATTTTGCCGGTGAAACCTCGACAAAGGAGTTATGGGAGAAGTTAGAGAAGCTCTATCTTAGTAAGGACTTGACGTCAGAACTCTATCTAAAGGGCGTTTGTATTCGACAAGATTTACACCTGGTAAGTCTGTGATTGATCATATTAATGATTTTTAAGATGTTCTGATTTAGCAAACATTGATGTGATACTACCTGATGGTGAGAAATATAATTTTATTATGTTCATTACCATCTTCGTGGGAAACAACAGTTGATTATTTTATTGCAAACAAAACCACAAAGCGTTGGTCTATGATGATGTTGTTTCGATGTTACAATCCAAAGCCATTAGAAAAAAGGAAGTGATGATGAAGTTCAGGCTAGGGTATGTATGTTAGAGGTAGATCATCACATAGAGGTTCGTCGAGTTAAAAGTCGCTCTAAATCTCGGAAAAGAGATTTGAAGGATGTTGAGTGTTATTATTGTCATAACATGGGTCATTATAGTAAAGATTGTCCTAAGGTTAAGCTAAAGAAGAGAAGAAGAAAAATCTAATCCGAACACTGAAGTTGCTAACATTGCTCAAAGTAGTGATGAGGTAGCAAAGTCTATTGGAGACAATGAGGATGAGGTGTTAACAGTTACATCAAATAGTATTTAGCTGAAGGATGGTGTCTTGATTCAGCTGCTTCGTATCATATGTGTCCCGATAGGGAGTCTTTCACAACTTACAGAGAAGTAAATGGTGTTTTTATGGGCAATTCGAATGCCTGCAAGACAGTTGGTGTTGGTACAGTACGGATCAAGGCACATGATGGAGCTGTAAGAACCTTGACAGAAGTCAGGCATGTTCCTGATTTGAGAAAGGGTTTGATTTCGTTAGGTGTACTTGAAGATAGTGGTTTCAAGTTTACGGTGAGAATGGTCTCTTGAAGGTTTACTATGATGACAGGTTATATTTGATGGGCGAAAGACATGGAAACTTATATTTTCTTATTGGAGATATAGTTTCAGGTGGAGTTGGCTATGGTTTCTCAAGCGGTTGATGAGAAACAATTAACTTCTACTCAGTTATGGCATATGCGGCTAGGGCATATGAGTGAAAAAGTTTGTCTATATTGAGTAAAAAGGGTTTGCTTGGTGGCCAGAAAACTTGCAAGCTCGATTTTTGTGAGCATTGTGTATTTGGCAAGCAGTGCAGAGTTCGTTTTGGTACCGCTGTTCACCGCACTACGGGTACTTTAGATTATATACATTCAGATGTATGGGGTCCCTCTAGAACAGTTTCTAAGGGAGGAGCAAGGTGGTTTGTGACATCGATGATTTCTCGCGGAGAGTTTGGTTGTACACCATGAAGCACAAAAACGAAGTCACCGATTTGTTTAAGAAGTGGAAAGTTATGGTTGAAAAACAGACTGGCCGTGTTGTGAAAAGGATACGTTCTGACAATGGTGGAGAATACACTGAAGACCCATTGAAAGTTTATTGTGCAGAACAAGGTATCGTTAGACACTTCACAGTGAAGGTACACCACAGCAGAATGGGGTAGCTGAGCGTATGAATCGCACACTACTAGAGAAAGCACGGTGCATGTTATCCAATGCAGGTTTGGGTAAGGTATGGTGGGCTGAAGCAGTAAATACGGCGTGCTATCTCGTGAATCGATCACCATCTACAGCCATTGATTGTAAGACACCTATGAAGTTTGGTCTGGTACACCTCCTGATTATTCAGATTTGAAGGTGTTTGGTTGTCCTGCTTATTTTCATATCAGAGAAGATAAGTTAGAGTCAGGGCCAAGAAAGCTATTTTCTTGGATATCCACAAGGTATTAAGGGTTATCGTTTATGGTGCCCAGAGTTGAATAAATTCCAGATCAGTCGTGATGTGACCTTTAATGAAAAGCAATGCTTGATTCAAAAAAGTTCACAGGTTGGGACTCTCAAGATGAGGGTGATGATAATGACAGTGATGGTGACGATACCATGCAGGTGGAGCATAATGTTCCATATTCATCTACAATAGATAAAGAGGTGACTGTTGTACAGGTACCTACAAGTTCAGAGGTTACACAGGTAACTACAGACACATATCCAGACACAGAGAGTGTAGATGATGAGATTGAAGAGGAGGTTCCTCTTGAAGATACTTTAGAGCAGCATCATGAGTGGCTATCTTTAGCATCTCAACGTGAATCACGTTTGAGAAAAGCACCAGTTCGACTTGGTTTTGAGGATAGTGCATCTTTTGCATGTCGTATTTTGTGATGATGAGCCTTCTACCTTTAAGGGGGCAATGAGGAGTTCTCATTCTCATGAATGGAAGTCAGCGATGGATGAAGAGATGAAATCTCTTCACAAGAACAATACTTGGGAACTTGTAAAGTTGCCTAAGGGTCAGAAGTCGATTGGTTGCAAGTGGGTTTTCACAGTGAAAGATGCTATTCTAGACTCCAAGGGTACAACTAGTGGTGTACGTTACAAGGCAAGATTAGTGGCTAAGGGATATGCACAAACGGAAGGTGTGGATTATAATGAAGTTTTCTCTCCGGTTGTTAAACACACTTCCATCCGAGTCTTGTTAGCTTTGGTGACGCAGTTTGATTTAGAGCTCGAGCAACTAGATGTCAAAACTGCTTTCTTGCATGGAGATTTAGAGGAGGAAATATATATGTTACAGCCCGACGGTTATAAAGTTGTTGGTAAAGAAGACTATGTGTGCAAACTGACAAAGTCCTTGTATGGATTGAAGCAAGCACCACGACAGTTTTAAGAAGTTTGACACATTTATGTTGAAGCAAGGGTACTCTAGAAGTGAATATGATCCATGTGTCTATTTCAGAAAGCTTCAAGATGGGTCCCTTATTTTTCTCTTACTCTATGTGGATGACATGCTTATAGCTGCAAAGAGCAAGTCGCATATTGTTTCTTTGAAGAAATAATTGAGTAAAGAGTTTGAGATGAAAGATTTAGGAGCTGCGAAGAAAATTCTTGGTATGGAGATTAGTAGAGACAGACGACGTGAAAGACTTTGTCTCACTCAAAAGAAATATCTTGAAAAGGTTTTGAGTCGCTTTCGAATGGAAAATTCTACGTCAGTTAGTACTCCATTGTAGATCACTTTAAGCTTTCTGGTTTGATGTCTCCTACTACTGATGCAGAGAAGGAGAGTATGTCACAGATTCCTTATGCTAGTGCAGTCGGAAGTCTTATGTATG
This sequence comes from Aquilegia kansuensis, assembly GCA_020826895.1. Lineage (NCBI taxonomy): Eukaryota > Viridiplantae > Streptophyta > Magnoliopsida > Ranunculales > Ranunculaceae > Aquilegia > Aquilegia kansuensis. Next base: position 40,722 of record JAJHQE010000117.1, read on the forward strand.
CTATGATTTGTACACGACCTGATATTGCTCATGCAGTAAGTGTTGTTAGCAGGTATATGACAAATCTGGTAAAATTCACTGGGAAGCGCTAAAGTGGATTTTGAAGTATATTCGAGGCTCCTTGGATATTGGTTTGGTTTATGAGAGAGATAGCATCACATGTTGGTGGTTTTCTCGGTAAAATCCCAGATAGGGAAACACATGTCTTAGGTCATGTGGATGCAGATTATGCTGGTGATCTTGATAGGAGGCGTTCTACTACAGGTTACTGTTTTACCTTAGGTGGAGACCTATTAGTTGGAGGTCATGTTACAACCTATTGTATCTTTGTCAACTACAGAGGCAGAGTACATAGCAGTGACAGAGGCCGTGAAGGAAGCTTTATGGCTTCGTGGTTTAGTTGGTGACTTGGGTATTCTTCAGAAGAATATTGTTGTCAATTGTGACAGTCAGAGTGCAATTCATCTTGCCAAAACCAGGTTCATCATGCTCGCACCAAGCATATTGATGTCAGGTATCATTTCATTCGAGATGTTATCAATGAGAAGAAAGGGATTCTTCAGAACGATTGGGCTTCGTTGATAATCCAGCTGACATGTTGAATAAGGTGGTGTTTCGGGGGTCAAGTTTAGGCATTGCCTTAACTTGATCAATCTCTCCAAATGTGAGGCCCTTCGGGGTAGTGGCCCTTATGGGCGTGTGGGGGCAAAGATGAGATGATGCTTGTGTGGTGTAGGAGAAGTACGTATGGGTTCATTATGGTCGGCTAAGTTTTTTACAATCTTCGTCGAGGTGGAGAATTGTAGAAAAGTAACATGTGGAGGGTTACAAGTAATGGATTCCTATTAGGAATCGGTTTCCTTATTGGCAACAAGTGTGGTGGAATTCTATTAGGATTCAATAAGACTTTCAATCTATTAGAAAGCTAAGTTGTTGTTGATTTAGGAATTGGGTTACCAATTGGATTAACCAAAGAGGTTATAAATATTGGTGTTGTGTAACCATAAGAATTTGAGAAAAGAAGAAAGTATGTGTGAGAAAACCTAAACTAAGGTTCATTAGTTATTGTGTAGTTCACTTCTCAATTATCAATAAAGCTATCTCCTTTGTCCCGTGGATGTTGCATATTGCCGAACCACGTATATTATTGTGTTTCCGTATTCTGTTTTAGTTTATATCTTTTGTGTTTGTTTCTTCATTAATCATATCAAGATCTTGTGTATTTATCATAACAGGAATGCCAATTTTTCTTAAGACAGCAAGCACCAAGTCCCATCTTAAGAAGTCATAAGCCCCTAGAGAGATCGACCTTTATTGTG
>JAJHQE010000118.1:0-22799 GCA_020826895.1 Aquilegia kansuensis
TTTCGGCTAAGCTTGTCGATCTTGAGGTTTTAGATTCCAAAACAAGGGAGTTTCGTCCATTTCCAAGTTCGGACCGAAAACCGAGTAAATACCGACCGAACTGACGGACATAAACCTTGTTTTACGGACGGAACGGTTGGTTTTTTCGCCTTAGAAATCCCGAGTTAAGCATTGAGTGGCTAGTCTCTTAGGTGTATCGATTTCTATGCGAAACATGTGTGTTTCGTCCACTTATAAATTCGGAACAAATGGAGTATAAACCAGCCGAATGTCTGGAAAAAATTTCGTTCCCATAGTCCGAATGTTCTATATGGCCTTAAAACGTCCCGGCTAAGCCTTGTCGATCTTGAGGTTTTAGATTCCAAAACAAGGGAGTTTCGTCCATTTCCAAGTTCGGACCGGAAAACCGAGTAAATACCAACCGAACGGACGGACATAAACCTCGTTTTTACGGACGGAACGTTGTTTTTTGGCCTTAGAACTCCCCGAGTTAAGCAATTGAGTGTCTAGTCTCTTAGGTGTATCGATTTCTATGCGAAAACATGTGTGTTTCGTCCACTTATAAGTTTGGAACAAAAATGGAGTACAATCCCAAGCCGAATGTCCGGACAAAATTTTCGTTCCCATAGTCCAAATGTTCTATATTGGCCTAAAACGTCCAGGCTAAGCCTTGTCGATCTTTAGGTTTTAGATTCCAAAACAAGTGAGTTTCGTCCATTTCCAACTTTCGGACCGAAAACCGAGTAAATACCAACCGAACGGACGGACATAAACCTCGTTTTTACGGACGGAACATTGTTTTTTGGCCTTAGAACTCCCCAAGTTAAGCAATTGAGTGGCTAGTCTCTTAGGTGTATCGTTTTCTATGCGAAAACATGTGTTTTTCGTCCACTTATAAGTTCGGAATAAAAATGGAGTACGTACCAAGCCGAATGTCCGGAACAAAATTTCGTTCCCATCGTCCAAATGTTCTATATTGGCCTTAAAACGTCCCGGCTAAGCCTTGTCGATCTTGAGGTTTTAGATTCCAAAACAAGTGAGTTTCGTCCATTTCCAAGTTCGGACCGAAAATCGAGTTAATATCAACCGAACGGACGGATATAAACCTCGTTTTTACGGACGGAACGTTGTTTTTGGCCTTAGAACAACCCGAGTTAAGATATTGAGTGGCTAGTCTCTTAGGTGTATCATTTTCTATGCGAAAACATGCGTGCTTCGTCCACTTGTAAGTTCGGAAAAAAAGTGGAGTACATACCAAGCCGAATGTCCGGACAAAATTTCGTTCCGATGATCCAAATGTTCTATATTGGCCTTAAAACGTCCCGGCTAAGCCTTGTCGATCTTGAGGTTTTAGATTCCAAAACAAGGGAGTTTCGTCCATTTCCAAGTTCAGACCGAAAACCGAAGTAAATACCAACCGAACGGACGGACATAAACCTCGTTTTTACGGACGGAACGTTGTTTTTTGGCCTTAGAACTCCCCGAGTTAAGCAATTGAGTGGCTAGTCTCTTAGGTGTATCGTTTTCTATGCGAAAACATGTGTGTTTCGTCCACTTATAAGTTCGGAACAAAAATGGAGTACATACCAAGCCGAATGTCCGGACAAAATTTCGTTCCCATGGTCCAAATGTTCTATATTGGCTTTAAAACGTTTCGGCTAAGCCTTGTCGATCTTGAGGTTTTAGATTCCAAAACAAGTGAGTTTCGTCCATTTCCAAGTTCGGACCGAAAACTGAGTAAATACCGACCGAACGGACGGACATAAACCTCATTTTTACGGACGGAACGTTGTTTTTTCGCCTTAGAACGCCCCGAGTTAAGCAATATAGTGGCTAGTCTCTTAGGTGTATCGTTTTCTATGCGAAAACATGTGTGTTTCGTCCACTTATAAGTTCGGAAAAAAATGGAGTACATACCAAGCCGAATGTCGGACAAAATTTCGTTCCGATAGTCCAAATGTTCTATATTGGCCTTAAAACGTCCCGGCTAAGCCTTGTCGATCTTCAGGTTTTAGATTCCAAAACAAGGGAGTTTCGTCCATTTCCAAGTTCGGACCGAAAAACCGAGTAAATACCACCGAACGGACGGACATAAACCTCGATTTTTACGGACGGAACGTTGTTTTTTGGCCTTAGAACTCCCCGAGTTAAGCAATTGAGTGTCTAGTCTCTTAGGTGTATCGTTTCTATGCGAAAAACATGTGTGTTTCGTCCACTTATAAGTTCGGAACAAAAATGGAGTACATACCAAGCCGAATGTCCGGACAAAATTTCGTTCCCATGGTCCAAATGTTCTATATTGGCCTTAAAACGTTTGGCTAAGCCTTGTCGATCTTGAGGTTTTAGATTACAAAACAACTGAGTTTCGTCCATTTCCAAGTTCGGACCGAAAACTGAGTAAATACCGACCGAACGGACGGACATAAACCTCATTTTCACGGACGGAACGTTGTTTTTTCGCCTTAGAACACCCCGAGTTAAGCAATATAGTGGCTAGTCTCTTAGGTGTATCTTTTCTATGCGTAAACATGTGTGTTTCGTCCACTTATAAGTTCGGAACAAAAATGGAGTACATACCAAGCCGAATGTCTGGACAAAATTTCGTTCCGATGGTCCAAATGTTCTATATTGGCCTTAAAACATCCCGGTTAAGCCTTGTCGATCTTGAGGTTTTAGATTCCAAAACAAGTGAGTTTCTTCCATTTCCAAGTTTGGACCGAAAACCGAGGAAATACCGACCGAACGGATGGACATAAACCTCGTTTTTACGGACGGAACGTTTTTTTTTTGGCCTTAGAACAACCCGAGTTAAGATATTGAGTGGCTAGTCTCTTAGGTGTATCATTTTCTATGCGAAAACATGTGTGCTTTCGTCCACTTATAAGTTCGGAAAAAAAATTGAGTACATACCAAGCCGAATGTCCGGACAAAATTTCGTTCCCGTGGTCCAAATGTTCTATATTGGCCTTAAAACGTCTCGGCTAAACCTTGTCGATCTTGAAGTTTTAGATTCCAAAACCAGTGAGTTTCGTCCATTTCCAAGTTCGGACCGAAACTGAGTAAATACCGACCGAACGGACGGACATAAACCTCATTTTTACGGACGGAACGTTGTTTTTTCGCCTTAGAACGCCCCGAGTTAAGCAATATAGTGGCTAGTCTCTTACGTGTATCGTTTTCTATGCGAAAACATGTGTGTTTCGTCCACTTATAAGTTCGGAACAAAAATGGAGTACATACCAAGCCGAATGTACGTACAAAATTTCGTTCCCATGGTCCAAATGGTCTATATTGGCCTTAAAAAGTCCCGGTTAAACCTTGTCGATCTTGAGGTTTTAGATTCCAAAACCAGTGAGTTTCGTCCATTTCCAAGTTCGGACCGAAAACTGAATAAATACCGACCGAACGGAAGGACATAAACCTCATTTTTACGGACGGAACGTTGTTTTTTCGCCTTAGAACGCCCCGAGTTAAGCAATATAGTGGCTAGTCTCTTACGTGTATCGTTTTCTATGCGAAAACATGTGTGTTTCGTCCACTTAAAAGTTCGGAACAAAAATGGAGTACAAACCAAGCCGAATGTACGTACAAAATTTCGTTCCCATGGTCCAAATGGTCTATATTGGCCTTAAAAAGTCCCGGTTAAACCTTGTCGATCTTGAGGTTTTAGATTCCAAAACCAGTGAGTTTCGTCCATTTCCAAGTTCGGACCGAAAACAGAATAAATACCGACCGAACGGAAGGACATAAACCTCAATTTTACGGACGGAACGTTGTTTTTTCGCCTTAGAACGCCCCGAGTTAAGCAATATAGTGGCTAGTCTCTTACGTGTATCGTTTTCTATGCGAAAACATGTGTGTTTCGTCCACTTATAAGTTCGGAACAAAAATGGAGTACATACCAAGCCGAATGTCCGGACAAAATTTCGTTCCCATGGTCCAAATGTTCTATATTGGCCTTAAAACGTTTCGGCTAAGCTTTGTCGATCTTGAGGTTTTAGATTCCAAAACAAGGGAGTTTCGTCCATTTCCAAGTTCGGACCGAAAACCGAGTAAATACCGACCGAACGGACGGACATAAACCTTGTTTTTACGGACGGAACGTTGTTTTTTCGCCTTAGAAATCCCCGAGTTAAGCAATTGAGTGGCTAGTCTCTTAGGTGTATCGATTTCTATGCGATAACATGTGTGTTTCGTCCACTTATAAATTCGGAACAAAAATGGAGTATAAACCCAGCCGAATGTCTGGAAAAAATTTCGTTCCCATAGTCCGAATGTTCTATATTGGCCTTAAAACGTCCCGGCTAAGCCTTGTCGATCTTGAGGTTTTAGATTCCAAAACAAGGGAGTTTCGTCCATTTCCAAGTTCGGACCGAAAACCGAGTAAATACCAACCGAACGGACGGACATAAACCTCGTTTTTACGGACGGAACGTTGTTTTTTGGCCTTAGAACTCCCCGAGTTAAGCAATTGAGTGTCTAGTCTCTTAGGTGTATCGATTTCTATGCGAAAACATGTGTGTTTCGTCCACTTATAAGTTTGGAACAAAAATGGAGTACAATCCCAGCCGAATGTCCGGACAAAATTTTGTTCCCATAGTCCAAATGTTCTATATTGGCCTAAAACGTCCCAGCTAAGCCTTGTCGATCTTGAGGTTTTAGATTCCAAAACAAGTGAGTTTCGTCCATTTCCAACTTTGGACCGAAAACCGAGTAAATACCAACCGAACGGACGGACATAAACCTCGTTTTTACGGACGGAACATTGTTTTTTGGCCTTAGAACTCCCCGAGTTAAGCAATTGAGTGTCTAGTCTCTTAGGTGTATCGTTTTCTATGCGAAAACATGTGTGTTTCGTCCACTTATAAGTTTGGAACAAAAATGGAGTACATACCAAGCCGAATGTCCGAACAAAATTTCGTTCCCATCGTCCAAATGTTCTATATTGGCCTTAAAACGTCCCGGCTAAGCCTTGTCGATCTTGAGGTTTTAGATTCCAAAACAAGTGAGTTTCGTCCATTTCCAAGTTCGGACCGAAAATCGAGTTAATATCAACCGAACGGACGGATATAAACCTCGTTTTTACGGACGGAACGTTGTTTTTTGGCCTTAGAACAACCCGAGTTAAGATATTGAGTGGCTAGTCTCTTAGGTGTATCATTTTCTATGCGAAAACATGCGTGCTTCGTCCACTTGTAAGTTCGGAAAAAAAGTGGAGTACATACCAAGCCGAATGTCCGGACAAAATTTCGTTCCGATGATCCAAATGTTCTATATTGGCCTTAAAACGTCCCGGCTAAGCCTTGTCGATCTTGAGGTTTTAGATTCCAAAACAAGGGAGTTTCGTCCATTTCCAAGTTCAGACCGAAAACCGAATAAATACCAACCGAACGGACGGACATAAACCTCGTTTTTACGGACGGAACGTTGTTTTTTGGCCTTAGAACTCCCCGAGTTAAGCAATTGAGTGGCTAGTCTCTTAGGTGTATCGTTTTCTATGCGAAAACATGTGTGTTTCGTCCACTTACAAGTTCAGAACAAAAATGGAGTACATACCAAGCCGAATGTCCAGACAAAATTTCGTTCCCATGGTCCAAATGTTCTATTTTGGCTTTAAAACGTCTCGGCTAAGCCTTGTCGAGCTTGAAGTTTTAGATTCCAAAACCAGTGAGTTTCGTCCATTTCCAAGTTCGGACCGAAAACTGAGTAAATACCGACCGAACGGAAGGACATAAACCTCATTTTTACGGACGGAACGTTGTTTTTTCGCCTTAGAACGCCCCGAGTAAAGCAATATAGTGGCTAGTCTCTTAGGTGTATCGTTTTCTATGCGAAAACATGTGTGTTTCGTCCACTTGTAAGTTCGGAAAAAAAGTGGAGTACATACCAAGCCAAATGTCCGGACAAAATTTCGTTCCGATAATCCAAATGTTCTATATTGGCCTTCAAACGTCCCGGCTAAGCCTTGTCGATCTTCAGGTTTTAGATTCCAAAACAAGGGAGTTTCGTCCATTTCCAAGTTCGGACCGAAAACCGAGTAAATACCAACCGAACGGACGGACATAAACCTCGATTTTTCGGACGGAACGTTGTTTTTTGGCCTTAGAACTCCCCGAGTTAAGCAATTGAGTGTCTAGTCTCTTAGGTGTATCGTTTTCTATGCGAAAACATGTGTGTTTCGTCCACTTATAAGTTCGGAACAAAAATGGAGTACATACCAAGCCGAATGTCCGGACAAAATTTCGTTCCCATGGTCCAAATGTTCTATATTGGCCTTAAAACGTTTTGGCTAAGCCTTGTCGATCTTGAGGTTTTAGATTACAAAACAACTGAGTTTCGTCCATTTCCAAGTTCGGACCGAAAACTGAGTAAATACCGACCGAACGGACGGACATAAACCTCATTTTCACGGACGGAACGTTGTTTTTTCGCCTTAGAACACCCCGAGTTAAGCAATATAGTGGCTAGTCTCTTAGGTGTATCTTTTCTATGCGTAAACATGTGTGTTTCGTCCACTTATAAGTTCGGAACAAAAATGGAGTACATACCAAGCCGAATGTCTGGACAAAATTTCGTTCCGATGGTCCAAATGTTCTATATTGGCCTTAAAACATCCCGGTTAAGCCTTGTCGATCTTGAGGTTTTAGATTCCAAAACAAGTGAGTTTCTTCCATTTCCAAGTTTGGACCGAAAACCGAGGAAATACCGACCGAACGGATGGACATAAACCTCGTTTTTACGGACGGAACGTTTTTTTTTTTGGCCTTAGAACAACCCGAGTTAAGATATTGAGTGGCTAGTCTCTTAGGTGTATCATTTTCTATGCGAAAACATGTGTGCTTCGTCCACTTATAAGTTCGGAAAAAAAATTGAGTACATACCAAGCCGAATGTCCGGACAAAATTTCGTTCCCGTGGTCCAAATGTTCTATATTGGCCTTAAAACGTCTCGGCAAACCCTTGTCGATCTTGAAGTTTTAGATTCCAAAACCAGTGAGTTTCGTCCATTTCCAAGTTCGGACCGAAAACTGAATAAATACCGACCGAACGGAAGGACATAAACCTCATTTTTACGGACGGAACGTTGTTTTTTCGCCTTAGAACGCCCCGAGTTAAGCAATATAGTGGCTAGTCTCTTACGTGTATCGTTTTCTATGCGAAAACATGTGTGTTTCGTCCACTTATAAGTTCGGAACAAAAATGGAGTACATACCAAGCCGAATGTACGTACAAAATTTCGTTCCCATGGTCCAAATGGTCTATATTGGCCTTAAAAAGTCCCGGTTAAACCTTGTCGATCTTGAGGTTTTAGATTCCAAAACCAGTGAGTTTCGTCCATTTCCAAGTTCGGACCGAAAACTGAATAAATACCGACCGAACGGAAGGACATAAACCTCATTTTTACGGACGGAACGTTGTTTTTTCGCCTTAGAACGCCCCGAGTTAAGCAATATAGTGGCTAGTCTCTTACGTGTATCGTTTTCTATGCGAAAACATGTGTGTTTCGTCCACTTATAAGTTCGGAACAAAAATGGAGTACATACCAAGCCGAATGTCCGGACAAAATTTCGTTCCCATGGTCCAAATGTTCTATATTGGCCTTAAAACGTTTCGGCTAAGCTTTGTCGATCTTGAGGTTTTAGATTCCAAAACAAGGGAGTTTCGTCCATTTCCAAGTTCGGACCGAAAACCGAGTAAATACCGACCGAACGGACGGACATAAACCTTGTTTTTACGGACGGAACGTTGTTTTTTCGCCTTAGAAATCCCCGAGTTAAGCAATTGAGTGGCTAGTCTCTTAGGTGTATCGATTTCTATGCGAAAACATGTGTGTTTCGTCCACTTATAAATTCGGAACAAAAATGGAGTATAAACCCAGCCGAATGTCTGGAAAAAATTTCGTTCCCATAGTCCGAATGTTCTATATTGGCCTTAAAACGTCCCGGCTAAGCCTTGTCGATCTTGAGGTTTTAGATTCCAAAACAAGGGAGTTTCGTCCATTTCCAAGTTCGGACCGAAAACCGAGTAAATTCCAACCGAACGGACGGACATAAACCTCGTTTTTACGGACGGAACGTTGTTTTTTGGCCTTAGAACTCCCCGAGTTAAGCAATTGAGTGTCTAGTCTCTTAGGTGTATCGATTTCTATGCGAAAACATGTGTGTTTCGTCCACTTATAAGTTTGGAACAAAAATGGAGTACAAACCAAGCCGAATGTCCGGACAAAATTTCGTTCCCATGGTCCAAATGTTCTATATTGGCCTTAAAACGTCCCGGCTAAGCCTTGTCGATCTTGAGGTTTTAGATTCCAAAATAAGTGAGTTTCGTCCATTTCCAAGTTCGGACCGAAAACCGAGTAAATACCAACCGAACGGATGGATATAAACCTCGTTTTTACGGACGAAACGTTGTTTTTTGGCCTTAGAACTCCCCGAGTTAAGCAATTGAGTGGGTAGTCTCTTAGGTGTATCGTTTTCTATGCGAAAACATGTGTGTTTCGTCCACTTATAAGTTCGGAAAAAAAATGGAGTACATACCAAGCCGAATGTCCGGACAAAATTTCGTTACCATGGTCCAAATGTTCTATATTGGCCATAAAACGTTTCGGCTAAGCTTTGTCGATCTTGAGGTTTTAGATTCCAAAACAAGTGAGTTTCGTCCATTTCTAAGTTCGGACCAAAAACTGAGTAAATACCGACCGAACGGAGGGACATAAACCTCATTTTTATGGACGGAACGTTGTTTTTTCGCCATCGAACGCCCCGAGTTAAGCAATATAGTGGCTAGTCTCTTATGAAACCGGCACGAAGTTGTTTGACATCAATTTTGTGACAAAGTGTTCGTGGTTATTTCGCCTTGAGTTCATTGTTAAGAAAACCTCGTTGTACGCGCGTCGTCCCGTGTCATAGTCTTCGCGTCGTGTGTCACATGTATGGTGTCTAGTTCAGGACGTACGTACCTCTTAAGGACGTACGTACGTATGGTATGTCAGCGAGATTGTTTGTGGTCTGGACGTACGTACCTGTTTAGGACGTTCGTACGTCCAAGTAGTCAGCAGGCTTATTTCGTGTGGAAGACGTACGAACGTCATATCGACGTACGTACGTCCAATATGGATTTTGTTTGTTTCGGCCCATTTTCCTTGGTTTCCAACCCTAAGTATAAATAGGGTTTCTCTTCCAAAGAACAAGTCAGTTCTTTGGCCGTCCAATTCATCAAGTTTTATAGTTTGTTTAGGTTTTGGTTTGAGGTTGTTTTGGTGAGAGAACTCATCTTCTTCTTCTCTATTTATCTTCTTCTTCCTTCTTCCCCATTCATCTTCTTATTCCTTATTGAAGAGTGATTTAGCTTCGAGTCTTCTTGTGTGTTCATCAAGAAGTCGAGTATCCTTGTGTGTTCATCAAGGAACTCTGGTGTAAGCTTGTTTCGTAGTTCGGCTTCGAGTCTTCTTGTGTGTTCATCAAGAAGTCGAGTGTCTTGTGCGTACATCAAGGTGTTCTGGTGAAGTCAAGGTGTTAGAGATAACCGGGAGTGTCAACTCGCAGTGAGTGCAGGTAGTTGATAGGTTTGTAAATCTCTTTTCATCTAGTGGATTTATTTGTTGTCGCGAGGACAACCGTGGACGTTTCCCATATTGGGTTTTACCATGTTAAAAATTCCTGCGTGTTCTTTACTTTCTGCATATTGTTTAAGTTGTTTGAATATTGAACTGTTAGATTAGCACTATTTGAGTTTCTCAATTGGTATCAGTCGTTGGGGGCTGGTTAAGGAGCGTCAAGGCTCACGCTAACGATCCTATCAGTGCAATGATGGTTCATGAGTCTGGTCATAATAATTTTATTGCTAAATCGTCAAAATCTACAAAACCAAAATCTGATTTTGAAAAGGTTGATAATTTGTATGTTGTTAGCAATAGTGATTGGGCTCTTCTTTACAGACTTTCTGCAAAAGAATGTGAAAGATTACAAAAAGCTAATATTGATTTGCAGGAAATGTTTAATAAAGCTAATTGTAATTTGTCTACTACTTCTGATAATGTTTGTTTTGAAGATAATGGTGTTTTGCAGAATAAGGTTGATTCTCTAGAACAACGACTCAGACATTGTGCAGAAGACTATATGCTTCAAGGGGAAGTTTATGAATCCAAAATTGAAAATTTGGAAAAGGTTAATCTTTCTTTGCAGGATAAAGTTGAGACTCTTGAAGAACAAATTTCTTATGCTGCAGATGATGCAATTTCTATTTCTCAATTATTTGAAAAAGAAAAACTTGACTTCTTATGTAGAATTGCAGCTTTAGAGAAAGCCAATCAGGAGGTCGATGAGAAATACAAATCTCTATTGGTGGAGTATGAGGTAACAAAGAACGATTTAACGTCTACTCAACTCAAATTGCAGGTTTTGGACAAAACTAGATTTGACTCTCCTATTGTTAGTTCTACTAGTTCATCTAGTGTGATTACTCCTGTAAAATCTAGTTTGCCTGCCCTATTGCCTACCCCACCTATTGAGACTAGACTTAATGCTACTAATTTTCAGCATGTTTCTCGTAAGAATTTTAAGTCTAAGGTTAATGGTAAGGCTATTTTTGCTGGTAAGACATCTTGTTCTCATAGTGGAGGTACAGGTTTTGTTAAGGCACAATGTCACACATACAATGGTGACATACATGTTTCATCTTCTACTACCATATCTTCTTATAAGAATTCTTTGAGTAAGTCTAATGTTTTTCATTGTTCTTATTGTGGTAGAGTTGGTCATTTGGATATCTTTTGTTGGGATTTTAATCAACATGTTGCATCCTATTCTCGTGTTCCTCATCGTTATAATCATGTTGATTCTTATGTTCCTTCTTGTGCATTTTCTAGACCTCGGACTTTTAATGTTTCTTCTCATAGGTCTAAGAAAAACAGGAACTCCAACAAAAGGAAGTCAAAGACTAAGGTGGAATTAGTTAAGGACAAGTCTATTCCAAAGCTGGTTAAGGGGAGATCTCATATCTTTTCAACTCCCAAAGTGTGCACGCCTAGTGTTAAACAAGTATGGGTAAGAAAGGATAAGTTGAAGGTTTTTCTGGACTTGCAAAGGTCTGGTGGTGTCCCATATTTGGGATGATGTGGTTTGTTTCTAGCCTTGTGTTATTTGAATTGCATATTTCTCTAACCACATAGGCTATTTGTTTGGTGCTTCTATTTTTCATTCTTTGTTTGTTTAGCTTGCAGATCATGTTGCATGTCTGAATACATTGTTAATAAAAAAAAAAGGGGGTTGTTGGTTATTCCTTCTATTTTTTTTGTTTTATTTATTTAGTCCATGTATGTGTTGTTGGATGCATCTTTTCTAAGATATTGGTTTAATTCAATTGTCTTAAATAAGTTGCAATATGTTTGGGTGTTTTCTCTTTCTGAACTCTTAAGTATGTTTTGGTATGTATCATGCTTTTTTCCTCGCTTGTTTGCACAGTGCACGACATGCTTGCATGATGGGAGTTTTTGGAAACCACTTACATATTCTTTGAGCTCATAGAACTTCTCTATCTCTCGAGTATTCATGTTATCTTGAGCTACCTCTCCTTTGTTTTTCGTTAATGTTCATCTTGTTGTTCGTGTTATTGAGCATTCTTATTTTCCTACTACAACTCTTGTTAGTGGTCAATGACTCACTTTATCCCCAGCCATTTGATTGTCTTTAGAGCAATATCAGTTGGCTAAGAACTCGTTGGGGTTGTGAGGGTCATGCTCTGACGGATGCACTCAAGAGATGTTAGTTCTGGTGTTGCACGTTATCATGGTATTGCACTTCTTGAGTTTGTGTTTGTCAAAAAGATGTAGGCTACACCCTACCCTCGTGTAATTGAAAAGATGGAGGCAAAAGTCCCTCCCACACGGGAATGACATTGAAAGATGTAGACTAAACTCCACCACATGCGGCAAAATGATAATCCAAGCGCATGTTCGTTGTTTTTTATGTAAGGCATACAAAGTTTATATTCCTTTGCCTTTTGGATATCTTGGTTTTGTTTGAAAGTTCATATTTATATTCGTTTGTCTTCCACTCATATTGTTTGTTTCAAAGTGGATTGAAGTTTGTTTCTTCTAAGCTCACTTGCTAATCGTATGTCTCTTGTTGATGGTTCTATATTCTAGGTCTTCAAAGGATGTGTTCTGGTGGTGAACTTTCTCTCTCTTTATGCATTTAATTGCATCTACACACACCGAGGTTTAGTTTATGATGCACTTCAATTCTCTTAATTGTTCAATCTTTTGTTTATCCCAACATATTGTCTCTTATTTTTGTACGGATTGGGATTGGCTACTGTTTTTGGAAGTTCATGATGTGTTCCTCTTCACTTTTATGGTACATCGGTTCTTTTCCTTTTATCTTCTTGTTAAGGTTTGTGTTTTAGTTAAGGATTTTTTTTTTTATTGATGGTGTTTGTGTTGTTTGTCATTTGGTTTGGTTTTCGGTTAAAAAAAAAAAAAAATAAAGGGAGTACGAACGTTATTAGCACGTTCGAATGTTTGTGGAGGCAGATGTTTTTTTTTCTGGGAGGAACGTACGAACGGTGTTATAACGTTCGTACGCGCATGTTCAGGCAGCAAGGTTTTTCTTGTATCCCGACGTACGAACGTACTACAGACGTACGTACGTCCCCTGAACAGTTTCGACAAGTTTCTGTTTGCTCTTGGTTGGAAGGTTGGTTATCATTGTTCTTTTGTCTAGCTTACATCATTGAATATATACTTGGTGTCTTGACAAGTTTGAGTGCTCGTGTGATTCTTCATGGTTATGGAACCCTTGGACATGTTTAGTCTTATTATCGATTGCGCAATATAGTGTTTTTGACTATGTGTACTGTCTTGCACACCAAGTGTTTGCTCAAAGGCCTAAATGAAAATTCTCAACTGTTTTGGTTGTTACTTAGAGTGTTTTCTAACATTCTTCGATTGGTTCCTATTCTGGGTATGCAGGACATGCCTCCTAAGCAAGCTCGGACTCCTCCCACCAAAGAAACACCCGGTTCCAAGGGTGCTTTGTCATCGGGCACACGTCCTCTTCGTGCTCAAAGGAGTAGAGGCGCCATTCCTTCGGATTCTTGTATGCTTGTTGTTCTAGCATTGGTTGTTGCTACCACCACTTAGACTGCTCTTTTCTACTGTATGCAGGTTCATGGACAATGTGCGTGTCGTCAATTTTATTTTTCTCTCAGTAACTTTACAGGCAGATGTTCTTGCTGAAAGTGTTTATGGCTTCCTCTATTTTGGTTCCATTCCTTGGTAATTCTTTTCAGTCGGTGTTTCATTGACATACTAAGGTCAGATTGTTGGTATTATTTGGTTTTTAAACTTCATGCTTTCTATTTTTGTCATTGGATCACATGTGTTTGATGTGATTTCTCAAGGTAATGGTTCTCAATTTGTTTTAAGAAGGGTACAAGGTATGCATAAGCATATTTTGGTGATGAAATCATGTTATTGGTGTATTCGTTTGTCATGATTTATACTGATTCATGTTTTCTCATAGGTTCTTCATCATACTTTTCTATGTTGGGATAATATTCTTGAATTACCTTGTTGACTAGATGGTGTTTGTCACGACCCGAATTTAAAAAAAAATATAAAATAAACCTAGGCCGCAACAATTTCTAACTAAAAAACCAGGTCCAACAAAAATCTTTAAATAAAATACAGTGAAGAAAAATCCAAACCATAAAAGTACTCCTGATTCCATCCTATTATACAACACAACTTACGCCAATAAAATACATGAATACCACTTTCAAAAAATACATGACTGAAACATCTAAAGATCTCTACTGGTCCCAACAAGCGGTCTGTCACAGCTCCATAGCTCTAACCTCTCCTGCCTGCATTCCAAATGGAATTCCTAATGGAACACACCCACGTGCAAAACAAAGCAACATGGGTCAGCATAAAAGCCGGTATGAGTAAACAACGGGGAAATCTATTCCCACAAAATAACATAATAAATATAAAGTTCCAACATATGATTAACAACATAATTAACCTTCAAGAACAATTCTTTCATGCTAAGAAAATAAGCATACGCCAAAAACCATATCAATTCCATTATATATAAACTTTTTCTCCATTATATAATCGCATGCTTAATTCTATTATTCACTTCTAATTTACCTATTTACGATGTTAATTGATCGATAATACAAATACATTACCTAAGAAACACTGTCTTTAAGGATAGGTCTATCCACCTGCACAAAATAAATTAGTTGACCTATCCACCTGCAAAATGAAGTTAATACATAATACACAAATAGAATTAAAATAAAGCAAATCACCTACACGTTACGTGTTATCTAATACTTTGTATCAACCCGAAAATACATTCCAATCATTCAAACCATTAATAATGATTCATTCCAACTCTTCATAATTTATAATCTACCAAAATGACAAGTCCAACTATGACTATTAATACCCATAATAAATAAAACATCGCAGTTCTTCCACATAATCATAGTTACCTCCGGTTCATAATCAAAGTATATAAAATTTACCCATATCATTAATTAACACCAAGCACTACAATACCATAAGCTTTAGCACACTACCAAACAACGAATCCAAAATCACAAAACCTCGTCCTGGCCTCTAGCCGGTGCTCGGGTTTAATAATCATAAAATCACAACCTATGCCCAATCACTAGTACACCTCCCACAGGATGCACTCCACACATTTGCCATACCCACACTGCACCAGTGTGCCTTGACCATGGTTAAGAACCTCTACGCGGAAACCAAAACCCAAGTGGGTGCTCACCTGCAAGCTTTGGCTAGCCTCGACGTATGCCTAACTCATGATCTCTAATAGCTCCCTTGAGCTTTCTAATGTGGCGCCCAGACCAACCCCGAAGGCTATGAAGGTCTGAAGGGTCAGTTCCGCAGGCTAAGCCGTCTAGGAAATACCCAAATATAATCCAAGAGTCAACCCGCAGGCTAAGCCGTCTAGGGTGATAATTAATTTTTTTAACCTAATTCCAGAGGTGCGGCAAATGTACTAATGCTTGGGCGACTACCAAAACAACTAAACTACTCAAGCAATCACACAACCCTTGTCAAACAATTAAATTCCAAGTCCATTTCGTATTCCGTTCTTATTTCCCAAATTGAATATATACCGCCCATGGTATCAAACCATTCCAAATCATTCTATAATTAAATCCAAAGTTCAGTATTCATTTCGTTTCTATTCATATACCATCCATTGGTATGGAGCCATTTCTAGGCGTTCATCAATATAACTTTCCAGGTTACTTTAAACATAATTAATCAAGTCACATGCCATTATATACTAATCCACTTCAATATTAAGAATACTTTTAGTACATGACTATTTCAACTTGACAATCAAACAAAATGACAAACCCAAAAGAAAACATATATGCTAAAAAGAAACTCTTTACATAAAATCTGCCAAACAATAACATTCATCTTTCAAAATTCACACATCTAAAAGTAATTACTCAAATCTCATAAATTTTTAATACAACCTTTTACTATGAAAATATTACTTGGAAAAAAAATATGGAATCGTTTCGATATATAAAAAAATAATTAAACAATTGTTTTACTCCATCCTACCAGATTTCAGAAAGAAATCCCAAAACAATCTACGTCAGACTTCCTGAGTATTTTTCACCATATTATCCTCATAATTTAAAGTATTTCTAAACATAGAAATTATAGTTCATAATGTCTATTTTCTAAAACAAGTAAATTCATCAAGATATGTTGAGTAACGAGTCTTCTATGATTTTTCTATGATAGCCACGCAAATAGAAAGGTAGCAGGAAAATTATACTGGACATCTGAATATAACTACGTTGAATAAGTTATTTAGAATTAATTACCCAACAGTAAATTCCGAAATTTATATATGTTGTTATACATTGAGTATTCTAACTACCATAAAATTCTCAATAAATATTATTAAGTCTAGAGGGATCAAAACCTTGCGATACTAAAACGGTACAGAAACCAAAAACTGCAACGGTTGTCATACTTGCAAGTCGTTTTTCACCAACTTAAAATAACGTTCGTAAATTGGTCTTAACTAATCGAATGAAGACATTTCAATCTAGTGTTCAGGGTTTTTGGAATCAATTAAAAAGCTTTTCAAACGAATTTTCTATGATTTTTCAAAGATGAGTAAAAATTCTGGAATTACAGAAACAGAAGAGAAAGAAAAACAAAAACGTTTACTCACTTGTATAAGCATAAAAATCCAAATCTTCTTCTAGCTTTCTTCCAATTCTTCTTCTTCTTCTTCTTCTCCCAAATATGGTGTTATTAAAAAAATGAATGAAAACCCTAAGATTTTAATATAAATATGCGGAGAAGTTAATGGGCTTTATTTTAGGACCATAATTGAATCTGTTACCCAACCCAATTCCATCTACCTTTTTCTTTTTAATAATTAATATATCATCCTTTAACTTAATAGAAAATTAACTCTAAACCCTTAAAGACATGTATGCAAAATTTCATAATCCAATAAAATTTAACGACAAAAATTTATAATATAAACGGGTTTTACAGTGTTTGATTAAATGCTTATGAGACTTGCCTATCTTCTTATTGTTGCTTCTTGTGCCTGGTTGATCCTATTTTTTCCTGCAATAGGTTTGACTATTTGGTTCTTGGTCATTATTGTACCTTCCCAATTTCATCAGGTATGGTATTTCTTCCTTTTTGTTTGTTTGCTCTTTTTCTCTAGATATCTTGCTACTATGAAGTCGTTTCTCTGGAATCTATCTCCGGTGGTTATGGTCGGTTGTTTAAAGTGATATTCTAGTGAATCATTTGTTCCGATTGTTGGTGTCCTGACTCTTTCTTCTATGTATAGGTTTCTCTTGGTTTCTATCAGGGATTCATGTTATGTTTTCTTTTCTTCCCTCTGTTACCTATATAAGTATTCAGTGTTTTTTTTCACTATCTCCTTCTTATCTCGTTTTGGTTCTTCTCTAATCTCCCTTCTTGTGTCTGTGTTGGTACTCTTTCTTCTTCATTTATTTGCCTAGATCTCTCTCATGTCTTTTAGTTTTGTGTGTCATGGATTCCAGATTTATGGTTTAGTTTTCTCTTTACTCTCTTCTACCCTTGTATGCTTGGTTCTTTGTGTGTCTCAAATATCCTTATTTGGTTTGTTTGTTCTAGGTGTATCTTTCTCATATGCATTGCATTTAGGTGAAGCTTTTGTTTAGGGGGAGAATTCTTTGTATTGACATCGTGTTAACAAGTGTTTATGTTATGGCTTCCGTTGCATATACTTTTTGTTGTTAACATGTTTGTTCTCTTTCTTTTCTTCTTTAATCTTATTTGTTATGGTTTGGTATTTTTTTTCTTCTTTTCTCTTTCTTTTGTTACCTTGCTTCATTTGTGACAAAAAGGGGGAGATTTATGACTCTAATACTAACATTCGTCTCTTCTTTGTTAGTGTATTCTTGGGTCATGTTTCAGGTATGCTACACGTATGGGGAGTGAACGTGTTGATGTTTAGAGGTTGTACAGTTTTGGGTCATGCTACAAGTATGGGGGAGTGAACATGTATGGGGGAGTGAAAGTGATGATGATCACAAAATGCATGTACAGTTTTGGGTAAGCTCGAGTATTAAACCTTGGAGCTCATGAAGTATGGGGGAGTTGTTCGAGGAACTTCCGTTGGCTCTTTGATTGTTTCAGAATTTCTTGTTGCTTCCGTTCGGTCTCTGATGGTTAAAGCGTCTTATTCAAGCTGGTTATCAAGTGTTGGTGATTTGGTATGTATTTTTTCTATGAGTGTGTTTGTAGGCATGTTTTATAAATGCCATGGTTTGGGTTTGTAAGCACGTTTTATAAGTGCTATTAGAGTCATAGGTTTTTGTCACAAAATCAATGGTAAAGGGGGAGATTGAAACCGGCACGAAGTTGTTTGACATCAATTTTGTGACAAAGTGTCCGTGGTTATTTCGCCTTGAGTTCATTGTTAAGAAAACCTCGTTGTACGCGCGTCGTCCCGTGTCATAGTCTTCGCGTCGTGTGTCACATGTATGGTGTCTAGTTCAGGACGTACGTACCTCTTAAGGACATACGTACGTATGGTATGTCAGCGAGATTTTTTGTGGTCTGGACGTACGTATCTGTTTAGGACGTTCGTACGTCCAAGTAGTCAGCAGGCTTATTTCGTGTGGAAGACGTACGAACGTCATATCGACGTACGTACGTCCAATATGGATTTTGTTTGTTTCGGCCCATTTTCCTTGGTTTCCAACCCTAAGTATAAATAGGGTTTCTCTTCCAAAGAACAAGTCAGTTCTTTGGCCGTCCAATTCATCAAGTTTTGGAGTTTGTTTAGGTTTTGGTTTGAGGTTGTTTTGGTGAGAGAACTCATCTTCTTCTTCTCTATTTATCTTCTTCTTCCTTCTTCCCCATTCATCTTCTTATTCCTTATTGAAGAGTGATTTAGCTTCGAGTCTTCTTGTGTGTTCATCAAGAAGTCGAGTATCCTTGTGTGTTCATCAAGGAACTCTGGTGTAAGCTTGTTTCGTAGTTCGGCTTCGAGTCTTCTTGTGTGTTCATCAAGAAGTCGAGTGTCTTGTGCGTACATCAAGGTGTTCTGGTGAAGTCAAGGTGTTAGAGATAACCGGGAGTGTCAACTCGCAGTGAGTGCAGGTAGTTGATAGGTTTGTAAATCTCTTTTCATCTAGTGGATTTATTAGTTGTCGCGAGGACAACCGTGGACGTTTCCCATATTGGGTTTTACCACGTTAAAAATTCCTGCGTGTTCTTTACTTTCTGCATATTGTTTAAGTTGTTTGAATATTGAACTGTTAGATTAGCACTATTTGAGTTTCTCATCTTAGGTGTATTGTTTTCTATGCGAAAACATGTGTGTTTCGTCCACTTATAAGTTCAGAACAAAAATGGAGTACATACCAAGCCGAATGTCTGGACAAAATTTCGTTCCCATGGTCCAAATGTTCTATATTGGCCTTAAAACATCCCGGTTAAGCCTTGTCGATCTTGAGGTTTTAGATTCCAAAACAACTAAGTTTCGTCCATTTCCAAGTTTGGACCGAAAACCGAGGAAATACCGACCGAACGGATGGACATAAACCTCGTTTTTTACGGACGGAAAGTTGTTTTTTTGGCCTTAGAACAACCCGAGTTAAGATATTGAGTGGCTAGTCTCTTAGGTGTATCATTTTCTATGCGAAAACATGTGTGCTTCGTCCACATGTAAGTTCGGAAAAAAAGTGGAGTACATACCAAGCCGAATGTCCGGACAAAATTTCGTTCCGATGATCCAAATGTTCTATATTGGCCTTAAAACGTCCAAGCTAAGCTTTGTCGATCTTGAGGTTTTAGATTCCAAAACAAGGGAGTTTCGTCCATTTCCAAGTTCGGACCGAAAACCAAGTAAATACCAACCGAACGGACGGACATAAACCTCGTTTTTACGGACGGAACGTTGTTTTTTGGCCTTAGAAATCCCCGAGTTAAGCAATTGAGTTGCTAGTCTCTTAGGTGTAACGATTTCTATGCAAAAACATGTGTGTTTCGTCCACTTATAAGTTCGGAACAAAAATGGAGTACAAACCCAGCCGAATGTCCGGACAAAATTTCGTTCCCATAGTCCAAATGTTCTATATTGGCCTAAAACGTCCCGGCTAAGCCTTGTCGATCTTGAGGTTTTAGATTCCAAAACAAGTGAGTTTCGTGCATTTCCAAGTTCGGACCCAAAACCTAGTAAATACCAACCGAACGGACGGACATAAACCTCGTTTTTTAGGAAGGAACGTTGTTTTTTGGCCTTAGAACTCCCCGAGTTAAGCAATTGAGTGTCTAGTCTCTTAGGTGTATCGTTTTCTATGCGAAAACATGTGTGTTTCGTCCACTTATAAGTTCGGAACAAAAATGGAGTACATACCAAGCCAAATGTTCTATATTGGCCTTAAAACGTTTCGGATAAGCCTTGTCGATCTTGAGGTTTTAGATTCCAAAACAACTGAGTTTCGTCCATTTCCAAGTTCGGACCGAAAACTGAGTAAATACCGACCGAACAGACGGACATAAACCTCATTTTTACGGACGGAACGTTTGTTTTTTCGCCTTAGAACGCCCCGAGTTAAGCAATATAGTGGCTAGTCTCTTAGGTGTATCTTTTCTATGCGAAAACATGTGTGTTTCGTCCACTTATAAGTTTGGAACAAAAATGGAGTACATACCAAGCCGAATGTCTGGACAAAATTTCGTTCCCATGGTCCAAATGTTCTATATTGGTCTTAAAACATCCCGGTTAAGCCTTGTCGATCTTGAGGTTTTAGATTCCAAAAGAAGTGAGTTTCGTCCATTTCCAAGATTGGACCGAAAACCGAGGAAATACCGACCGAACGGATGGACATAAACCTCATTTTTTACGGACAGAACATTTTTTTTTTGCCTCAGAACAACCCGAGTTAAGATATTGAGTGGCTAGTCTCTTAGGTGTATCATTTTCTATGCGAAAACAGGTGTGCTTCGTCCACTTATAAGTTCCGGAAAAAAAATGGAGTACATACCAAGCCGAATGTCCAGACAAAATTTCGTTCCCATTGTCCAAATGTTCTATTTTGGCTTTAAAACGTCTCGGCTAAGGCCTTGTCGAGCTTGAAGTTTTAGATTCAAAACCAGTGAGTTTCGTCCATTTCCAAGTTCGGACCGAAAACTGAGTAAATACCGACCGAAACGGAAGGACATAAACCTCATTTTTACGGACGGAACGTTGTTTTTTTCGCCTAGTAGAACGCCCCGAGTTAAGCCAATATAGTGGCTAGTCTCTTAGGTGTATCGTTTTCTATGCGAAAACATGTGTGTTTCGTCCACTTGTAAGTTCGGAAAAAAAAGTGGAGTACATACCAAAGCCGAATGTCCGGACAAAATTTCGTTCCGATAATCCAAATGTTCTATATTGGCCCTTAAACGTCCCGGCTAAGCCTTGTCGATCTTGAGGTTTTAGATTCCAAAACAAGGGAGTTTCGTCCATTTCCAAGTTCGGGACCGAAAACCGAGTAAATACCAACCGACGGACGACATAAACCTCGTTTTTTCGGACGGAACGTTGTTTTTTTGGCCTTAGAACTCCCGAGTTAAGCATTGAGTGGCTAGTCTCTTAGGTGTATCGTTTTCTATGGCGAAAACATGTGTGTTTCGTCCACTTATAAGTTCGGAACAAAAATGGAGTACATACCAAGCCGAATGTCCGGACAAAATTTCGTTCCCATGGTCCAAATGTTCTATATTGGCCTTAAACGTTTTGGCTAAGCCTTGTCGATCTTGAGGTTTTAGATTACAAAACAACTGAGTTTCGTCCATTTCCAAGTTCGGACCGAAAACTGAGTAAATACCGACCGAACGGACGGACATAAACCTCATTTTCACGGACGGAACGTTGTTTTTTTTTCGCCTTAGAACACCTCGAGTTAAGCAATATAGTGGCTAGTCTCTTAGGTGTATCTTTTCTATGCGTAAACATGTGTGTTTCGTCCACTTATAAGTTCGGAACAAAAATGGAGTACATACCAAGCCGAATGTCTGGACAAATTTCGTTCCCATGGTCCAAATGTTCTATATTGGCCTTAAAAACATCCCGGTTAAGCCTTGTCGATCTTGAGGTTTTAGATTCCAAACAAGTGAGTTTCTTCCATTTCCAAGTTTGGACCGAAAACCGAGGAAATACCGACCGAACGATGGACATAACACCTCGTTTTACGGACGGAACGTTTTTTTTTGGCCTTAGAACAACCCGAGTTAGATATGGAGTGGCTATTCCTCTTAGGTGTATATTTTCTATGCGAAAACATGTGTGCCTTCGTCAACTTATAAGTTCGGAAAAAAACTGAGTACATACCAGAGCCGAATCTCCGGACAAAATTTCGTTCCGATGATCCAAATGTTCTATAGTGTGCCTTAAAAACGTCTCGCAAAGCCTTGTCGATCTTGAAGTTTTTAGATTCCAAAACCAGGTGAGTTTCGTCCATTACCAGAGTTCGGATCGAAAAACGGAATAAATAACCGACCGAACGGAAGGACATAAACCTCATTTTTGGTACGGACGGAACGTGTTTTTTTCCGCCTTAGAAAACGCCCCGAGTTAAGCAATATAGTGGCTAGTCTCTTACGTGTATCGTTTTCTATGCGAAAACATGTGTGTTTCGTCCACTTATAAGTTCGGAACAAAAATGGAGTACATACCAAGCCGAATGTACGTACAAAATTTCGTTCCCATGGTCCAAATGGTCTATATTGGCCTTAAAAAGTCCCGGTTAAACCTTGTCGATCTTGAGGTTTTAGATTCCAAAACAAGTGAGTTTCGTCCATTTCCAAGTTTGCACCGAAAACCGAGGAAATAGCGACTGAACGGACGGACATAAACCTCGTTTTTACGGACGGAACGTTGTTTTTTGGCCTTAGAACAGCCCGAGTTAAGATATTGAGGGGCTAGTCTCTTAGGTGTATCATTTTCTATGCGAAACATGTGTGCTTCATCCACTTATAAGTTCGGAAAAAAAGTGGAGTACATACCAAGCCGAATCTCCGGAAAAAAATTTCGTTCCGATGATCCAAATGTTCTATATTGGACTTAAAACGTCCCGGCTAAGCCTTGTCAATCTTGAGGTTTTAGATTCCAAAACAAGTGGGAGTTTCGTCCATTTCCAAGTTCCGGTACCGAAAACCCGAGTAAATACCGAACCGAACGGACGGACTTAAACCTCGTTTTTACGGACGGAACGTTGTTTTTT
>JAJHQE010000118.1:24396-41593 GCA_020826895.1 Aquilegia kansuensis
CATGTGTGTTTCGTCCACTGTATAGTTCGGAACTAAAAATCGAGTACATACAAGCCGAATGTCCGGACAAAACCCGTTCCCATGGTCCAAATGTTCTGTATTGGCCTTAAAACGACACGGCTAAGCCTTGTCGATCTTGAGGTTTTAGATTCCAAAACAAGTGAGTTTCGTCCATTTCCAAGTCGGACCGAAAACAGAGTAAATCCGATCCGAACGGACGGACATAAATCATGTTTTTACGGACGAACGTTGTTTTTTCCCCTTACAACGCCCCGAGTTAAGTAATGGAGTGGCTAGTCTCTTAGGTGTATCGTTTTCCATGCGAAAACATGTGTGTTTCGTCCACTTATAAGTTCGGAACAAAAATCGAGTACATACCAAGCCGAATGTCCGGACAAAACCCCGTTCCCATGGTCCAAATGTTCTGTATTGGCCTTAAAACGACACGGCTAAGCCTTGTCGATCTTGAGGTTTTAGATTCCAAAACAAGTGAGTTTCGTCCATTTCCAAGTTCGGAACGAAAACCGAGTAAATGCCGACCGAACGGACGAACATAAATCACGTTTTTACGGACGGAACGTTGTTTTTTCCCATTAGAACGCCCCGAGTTAAGTAATGGAGTGGCTAGTCTCTTAGGTGTATCGTTTTCCATGCGAAAACATGAGTTTTTCGTCCACTTATAAGTTCGGAACAAAAATCGAGTACATACAAAGCCGAATGTCCGCACAAAACCCCGTTCCCATGGTCCAAATGTTCTGTTTTGGCCTTAAAACGACACGGCTAAGCCTTGTCGATCTTGAGGTTTTATATTCCAAAACAAGTGAGTTTTGTCCATTTCCAAGTTCGGAACGAAAACCGAATAAATGCCGACCGAACGGACGAAAATAAATCATGTTTTTACGGACGGAACGTTTTTTTTTCCCATTAGAACGCCCCGAGTTAAGTAATGGAGTGGCTAGTCTCTTAGGTGTATCGTTTTCCATGCGAAAACATGAGTTTTTCGTCCACTTATAAGTTCGGAACAAAAATCGAGTACATACCAAGCCGAATGTCCGGACAAAACCCCGTTCCTATGGTCCAAATGTTCTGTATTGGCCTTAAAACGACACGGCTAAGCCTTGTCGATCTTGAGGTTTTAGATTCCAAAACAAGTGAGTTTCGTCCATTTCCAAGTTCGGACCGAAAACCGAGTAAATGCCGACCGAACGGAACGAACATAAATCACGTTTTTATGGACGGAACGTTGTTTTTTCCCATTAGAACGCCCCGAGTTAAGTAATGGAGTGGCTAGTCTCTTAGGTGTATCGTTTTCCATACGAAAACATGTGTGTTTCGTCCACTTATAAGTTCGGAACAAAAATCGAGTACATACCAAGCCGAATGTCCGGACAAAACCCCGTTCCCATGGTCCAAATGTTCTGTATTGGCCTTAAAACGACACGGCTAAGCCTTGTCGATCTTGAGGTTTTAGATTCCAAAACAAGTGAGTTTCGTCCATTTCCAAGTTCGGACGAAAACCGAGTAAATGCCGACCGAACGGACGAACATAAATCACGTTTTACGGAACGGAACGTTGTTTTGTCCCATTAGAACGCCTCGAGTTAAGTAATGGAGTGGCTAGTCTCTTAGGTGTATCGTTTTCCATGCGAAAACATGTGTGTTTCGTCAACTTATTAGTTCGGAACAAAAATCGAGTACATACCAAGCCGAATGTCCGGACAAAACCCCGTTCCCATGGTCCAAATGTTCTGTATTGGCCTTAAACGACACGGCTAAGCCTTGTCGATCTTGAGGTTTTAGATTCCAAAACAAGTGAGTTTCGTCCATTTCCAAGTTCGGACGGAAAACCGAGTAAATCCGGACCGAACGGACGGACATAAATCACGTTTTTACGGACGGAACGTTGTTTTTTCCCATTAGAACGCCCCGAGTTAAGTAATGGAGTGGCTAGTCTCTTAGGTGTATCGTTTTCCATGCGAAAACATGTGTGTTTCGTCCACTTATAAGTTCGGAACAAAAATCGAGTACATACCAAGCCGAATGTCCGGACAAAACCCCGTTCCCATGGTCCAAATGTTTTGTATTGGCCTTAAAACGACACGGCTAAGCCTTGTCGATCTTGAGGTTTTAGATTCCAAAACAAGTGAGTTTCGTCCATTTCCAAGTTCGGACGGAAAACGAGTAAATCCGACTCGAATGACGGACATAAATCAGGTTTTTTAGGACGAAACGTTGTTTTTTTTACCATTAGAACGCCCCGAGTTAGTAATGGAGTGGCTAGTCTTTAGGTGTATCGTTTTCCATGCGAAAACATGCGTTTTTCATCCACTTATAAGTTCGGAACAAAATCGAGTACATACCAAGCCGAATGTCCGGACAAAACCCCGTTCCCCTGGTCCAATGTTCTGTATTTGCCCTTAAAACGACCACGGCTAAGCCTTGTCGATCTTGAGGTTTAGATTCCAAAACAAGTGAGTTTTCGTCCATTTTCCAAGTTAGGAACGAAAACCGAGTAAATGCCGCACCGAACGGACTAACATAAATCAGTTTTTACGGACGGAACGTTTGTTTTTTCCCATAGAACGCCACCGAGTTAAGTAATGGAGTGGCTAGTCTCTTAGGTGTATCGTTTTCCATGCGAAAACATGTGTGTTTCGTCCACTTATAAGTTCGGAACAAATATCGAGTACATACAAAGCCGAATTTCCGGACAAAACCCCGTTCCTATGGTCCAAATGTTCTGTATTGGCCTTAAAACGACACGGCTAAGCCTTGTCGATCTTGAGGTTTTAGATTCCAAAACAAGTGAGTTTCGTCCATTTCCAAGTTCGGACGGAAAACCGAGTAAATACCGATCGAACGGACGGACATAAATCACGTTTTTACGGACGGAACGTTGTTTTTTCCCCTTAGAACGCACCGAGTTAAGTAATGGAGTGGCTAGTCTCTTAGGTGTATCGTTTTCCATGCGAAAACATGTGTGTTTCGTCCACTTATAAGTTCGGAACAAAAATCGAGTACATACAAAGCCGAATGTCCGGACAAAACCCCGTTCCTATGGTCCAAATGTTTTGTATTGGCCTTAAAACGACACGGCTAAGCCTTGTCGATCTTGAGGTTTTAGATTCCAAAGCAAGTGAGTTTCGTCCATTTCCAAGTTCGGACGGAAAACCGAGTAAATACCGATCGAACGGACGGACATAAATCACGTTTTTATGGACGGAACGTTGTTTTTTTCCCCTTAGAACGCACCGAGTTAAGTAATGGAGTGGCTAGTCTCTTAGGTGTATCGTTTTCCATGCGAAAACATGTGTGTTTCGTCCACTTATAAGTTCGGAACAAAAATCGAGTACATACAAAGCCGAATGTCCGGACAAAACCCCGTTCCTATGGTCCAAATGTTTGTATTGGCCTTAAAACGACACGGCTAAGCCTTGTCGATCTTGAGGTTTTAGATTCCAAAACAAGTGAGTTTCGTCCATTTCCAAGTTCGGACGGAAAACCGAGTAAATACCGATCGAACGGACGGACATAAATCACGTTTTTACGGACGGAACGTTGTTTTTTCCCCTTAGAACGCACCGAGTTAAGTAATGGAGTGGCTAGTCTCTTAGGTGTATCGTTTTCCATGCGAAAACATGTGTGTTTCGTCCACTTATAAGTTCGGAACAAAAATCGAGTACATACAAAGCCGAATGTCCGGACAAAACCCCGTTCCTATGGTCCAAATGTTTTGTATTGGCCTTAAAACGACACGGCTAAGCCTTGTCGATCTTGAGGTTTTAGATTCCAAAACAAGTGAGTTTCGTCCATTTCCAAGTTCGGAACGAAAACCGAATAAATGCCGACCGAACGGACGAAAATAAATCACGTTTTTACGGACGGAACGTTGCTTTTTCCCATTAGAACGCCCCGAGTTAAGTAATGGAGTGGCTAGTCTCTTAGGTGTATCGTTTTCGATGCGAAAACATGAGTTTTTCGTCCACTTATAAGTTCGGAACAAAAATCGAGTACATACAAAGCCGAATGTCCGGACAAAACCCCGTTCCCATGGTCCAAATGTTCTGTATTGGCCTTAAAACGACACGGCTAAGCCTTGTCGATCTTGAGGTTTTAGATTCCAAAACAAGTGAGTTTCGTCCATTTCCAAGTTCGGAACGAAAACCGAATAAATGCCGACCGAACGGACGAAAATAAATCATGTTTTTACGGACGGAACGTTGTTTTTTCCCATTAGAACGCCCCGAGTTAAGTAATCGAGTGGCTAGTCTCTTAGGTGTATCGTTGTCCATGCGAAAACATGAGTTTTTCATCCACTTATAAGTTCGGAACAAAAATCGAGTACATACCAAGCCGAATGTCCGGACAAAACCCCGTTCCCATGGTCCAAATGTTCTGTATTGGCCTTAAAACGACACGGCTAAGCCTTGTCGATCTTGAGGTTTTAGATTCCAAAACAAGTGAGTTTCGTCCATTTCAAAGTTCGGAACGAAAACCGAGTAAATGCCGACCGAACGGACGAACATAAATCACGTTTTTACGGACGGAACATTGTTTTTTCCCATTAGAACCCATCGAGTTAAGTAATGGAGTGGCTAGTCTCTTAGCGTGTATCGTTCCATGCGAAAACATGTGGTTTTCGTCCACTCTATAAGTTCGGAACAAAAATAGGTACAACAAAAAGCCGAAGGTCAGGACAAAAACCCGTTCATGGTCAAATGTTTTTGTTTTGGCCTTAAAACGCCCCGGCTAAGCCTTGCGATCTTGAGGTTTTAGATTCCAAACAGGAGTTTCGTCATTCCAAGTTATGACGGAAAACGAGTTAAATACGATCGAACGGACGGACATAAAATCTCGTTTTACGGAAGGAAACGTGTATTTTTCCCTTAGAACGCACCGAGTTAAGTAATGGAGTGTAGTCTCTTAGTGTTATCGTTTCCATGCGAAAAAATGTGTGTTTCGTCCACTTATAAGGTTCGGAACAAAAATCGAGTCATACAAGCAGACATTGTCCGTGAAACGCATTAAGTGTTGACATCAATTTTGTGAACAAAGTTGCCGTGGTTATTTCGCCTTGAGTTCATTGTTAAGAAAACCTTGGTGTACGCGTGTCGTCTTGTGTCATTGCCTTCGCGTCGTGTGTCTCGAATATAAATTGGGTCAGGACGTACGTACCTTTAAGGACGTACGTACGCTTCGTATGTCAGCAGGTTGGTCGTGGTCTGGACGTACGTACCTAGTTAGGACGTTCGTACGTCCATTGAGGCAGCAAGCTTCCTTTTGGTCAGGACGTACGTACGTTGTTAGGACGTTCGTACGTCCAAGCAGGCAGTAAACTTTTCACCGTGTGGGGACGTACGAACGTTGATTCGACGTACGTACGTCCAATATGGATTTCGTCCAATCAGGCCCATTTTCGGTGTATTCCAACCCTAGGTTTAAATAGCCTTCCTCTTCAATGAGAGAAGTAGTTCTTTAGCCGTTTGTTATTCTTCTAGTTGTGGAGTTTTGGTTTAGGTCTTGGTATTCAAAGTGTTTGTGGCTATTGAACTCAATTCCCTTTCTTCCCCCTTTTCTCAATTCATAACTTTGTGATTCTAAAGAGTGGTATTGTGATTTCGGCTTCGAGTCTTCTTGTGGGTTTATCAAGAAGTCGAGTGTCTTGTGCGTACATCAAGGTGCTCTGGTGAAGTCAAGGTGTTAGAGATAACCAGGAGTATCAACTCGCAGTGAGTGCAGGTAGTTGATAGGTTTGTACATCTCTATTTCATCTAGTGGATTATTTGTTGTCGCGAGGACAACCGTGGACGTTTCCCTTTTGGGTTTTACCACGTTAAAAATTTCTGTGTGTTCTTTACTTTCTGCGTATTGTTTGTTTGGTTAAATATTCAATTGGTATATTAGCACTATTTGTAGTTTCTCAATTGGTATCAGTCGCTGGGGGCTAGGTTAAGGAGCGTAAAGGCTCACGCTATCGATCATTAGTGCTTTATGGAATCTAACAAGTTTGCTACTTCAAGCCTTCCTCCACAATTTAGTGGAAAAGACTTTGGTCATTGGAAAGTAAGGATGCGAGCTTATCTTCAAGCATTAGGAGAAGAAGTTTGGCTTTCTGTTGTCACAGGGTGGAAAGAACCAATTACTACTACAGGTATTGATGATGCTGCTGTTACATCACTGACGCCACGTGAAAAGTGGACGCCTGAACAGAAGTTGTTGGCAAATTATAACAACAAGGCACTCAATGCTATTTTCATGGCATTAAATGCCAGTGAGTTTCGTCGTGTGCAAGGTTGTGAAGAGGCTAAAGATGCATGGAACAGACTTATCTGTACACATGAAGGTGATGAAACTGTCAAAGAAAGCAAGTTAGAACTGTTAACTTCTCAGTTTGAAAATCTACGGATGGATAATTCTGAGACCTTTGATGACTTCTTTATTCGTCTTCAAGACATTATAAACTGTAGTGCTGCTATTGGTCATGCATATACTGACACACAAGTGGTACGTAAGATATTGCGTGCGTTGCCTCCTCGGTTTCGGTCTCGTAAGGATGCCATTACTTGAGAGTAATGTGATTAAGAACATGTCCATTGAGACACTTGCTGGGAAACTAAGGACATGTGAGATGGAACAAGCCTTGGAAGAACCCTTGAAGAACAAGTCTGTGGCATTCAAAGCTACATCGTCTAAAGAAACTTCTACAGGTCTCTCTGATGATGAAGAACAGGATGTGGATGATAACTATGCGTTTCTGTCACGTAGCTTTCAGAAGATTCTGAAGTATCAACAGAATAGAGATCCTCGAAAGCGATTTCCTGACTCCTCAAATGCTCCTAGGAGTCGTGGTTTTGAGCGCTTCTCTGTGGATGGAAGAAGAGCTCGAGTTGATCGTAAAGATGTCCAATGTTACAAGTGTCGTGAATATGGACACTTTGCAAATGAATGTGACAAGAAGTTGGATCGCAAACCTGGTGATAATTCCAAAGCAAACCTCACGGTGACATGGGATGATTCAGATGAAGATGATGATGGCAATCCTTCAAATGTTGTCTCCAACTATGTGGTTTTCAGTGCATCCCTGGATGAGCATCCAGGAGGTATTGTATCCTCTACTAATGATATTAATGTTTCTGATTCTGGTGTTCATGCTACTACTACTGAATTATGTGATATGTATAAGTTTTCCATGCAACAAGTAAAGTTGCTTGAAAAAACTAACACTGTCTTACAGGAACAGGTAGATAGTCTTGGGGAGGATATTTGTAATCTTGCAGGTGACTCCAACATGTTGAAAGAAAAGTTTGTGAAGGAAAAGGAGGATTTCCAAGTGCGTATTGCCACTCTGGAAAAACTGAATAGTGAACTGGAGACACGGTATCGATCTCTTGTACTGGAACATGAAAAGGTGAAAGCTGAGTTGTTTGCAGCCAACAAACAATTGGTTGGCTTTGGTAAAGCTAGTGATAGTCTTAACTCTCTGCTGGGAATTGGTAAATCCCATTCAGACAAATCTGGTTTAGGTTATGACACATCTGTTCCTCTTTCTACTGCTAGCACTTCCTGTACTACTTTTGTCAGACCAACAGGTGTCACTTCTCCTGCTCCTGTGCAGGTGTCTGGTGTGGTTTCCCCACCGAAGGTCACTCGTGTAAAGCATGTCCCGAAAAGGAATTTTAGACATAAAGGCTTTAAATGTCTAACCTGTGGTCGCATGGGTCACACCTCTGCTTTTTGTTGGAATAATCTGTATCCTGCTCATCATTCTTCTTTTGCAGGTAATTCATATTGGAACAAGTCTTCCACTTTCTCCATGCAGGCTCCATACATGTGGAATGGCTATGCTCCGTGGGGTTTACCCAGAACTTCTCCTTATGGAAATCGTCCTCAAGCAACACCCATGCCTACTCCACCACCACATTTCTGGGATAGGAGTATGGATGCATCCAGGAAAATGGTATCTCACATGGCTCGTTTGGTTGAACCAATACCTTCATCATGGTATCTTGATAGTGGTTGTTCGCGTCATATGACAGGTGATAAGACTCTAATTGATAATCTGTCTCTTGGCTATGGAGGTAAGGTTAGTTTTGGAAATGGTAAAATGCTTCCGGTTGCGGGTAAAGGTAACTTTTCTGAGGTTGGATCGCTCAATAGTCATGAGCTTCTTTTTGTTAAGGGTCTTAAGTCCAATTTATTGAGTATTAGTCAGTTATGTGATGCTAAGTTTAGGGTTGTGTTTGAGGATGATAAGTGTGATGTTTTTGATTCCAATCATGTCTTGGTGTTAACTGGTAGTCGCTCATCTGATAACTGTTTCATTATCACTACACCCCTTCTGCATTTATATACCTAATGTGTCCGTTGGAACTGGTTGTGTTTAGGATGTTTAGGTTTGGTTAATTTTGTTATTGTTGTTGGTATTGGGGACATACTACTTTCTCTATTGTGTGGATTCCTCTTACAAACGGTTCTTGTTTGGCGTTCTCAACTGTTTTTGGTCATGCAGTGTAGTAGGGTTACATCATACTCTTTTTGTCTTGGTTGTTTCTACATGATGCATTTACATGTAGTTGGATTGTCATTTTCAATTTTCTGTACATCTCCAGCATTGTTTGGTTTTCCTTCATGGTCATCATTGTCGTTCTTGGTTATATACCTCTTGTAAGTGGTCAATGACTCACAAAATCCCCAGCCATTTGAATGTCTTGAGAGCATACTCATTTGGCTAAGAACCCGTTGGGGCTGTGAGGTTCATGCTCTGACGGATGCACTCAAGAGATGTTAGTTCTTGTGTTGCACGTTATCATGGTATTGCACTTCTTGAGTGTGTTTTGCCGAAAAGATGTAGGCTACACCCTACCCTCGTGTTCTGATAAAAGATGGAGATATTATATACTCCCACACGGGAATGGCATTTGGTTCAAATGGTCCTACAGACAAAATAAAAAAAAAAAAAAAAAAAAAAAAATGAAATTATAAGTGACTTTCACTCTTGTCTGGTGGCTCAACAGGAAGAAAAATAATATTCTGTGTCTCCTTGGTTTTGTTGTGATCCGGTTAATGATCTCATTGGTCTAGTTGCACGTGCCTTCCCATATATTAAATGATCATGGTTTTACTCTGGTTCCGGAGGCTGTTTTTGGTCTATCAGTTTCTTCTGCATGCCTGCATTATGCTAGGAAGTATCATGGCTTGGTGTATGATGTAGTTCTTCGGTTTTGCATTTACTTGTGGTTGAGATTTGCTTCACTTGTAATTTTTCTAAAATTGGAATCCCTACAATAAGTAGAAATTTTTCTTGTGCTGTCTCTCAATGCTTGTCTTTGGTCGTGATGGTTTCTCGGTTTTTCTTTTTTAAAAAAAAAAAAAAAAAAAAAAAGAAGGTTCGTACGTACGTCTTGAAGACGTTCGTACGTGGAGGGGGACAGATCTTTTTGCAACGTACGAACGTCCCTAAGACGTACGAACGTAGTGTTTGGCAGATGTTTTTTTTTGGGGTCCCGACGTTCGAACGTTCCTTGAACGTACGTACGTTCCTGAAACAGTCCGGCCCATTTGTGGTTTAAATTCAAATTTTGTTGAACCTAAGGCTAACTGTTACATTCAAATCGTGCCTCTTATTCCCTCTTGCACGAACATACCAGTTTCCCTTGCCTTCCCCACTCTTTCTCTCTCGAATTGTCTTCCGCCAATCTCTCTCTTGCTCTTCTTATTTTGGTTTTGTGTTGTTCTTCCATAGTGGTGTTTGTCGTCGTGTTGGTTGGCATAATCGTTAGTCCTCCTCGATCACTCTCTTGTAAGTTTTTTTTTATGATCTTTTCTTCTTCAATTATCATGCTCTTGTTGATTATTTGGATTTGCTGTTCATATACTGTTAGTTATGGTTGTGTGCTTGTTTAATGCTTTAATGGAACTTGGTGTTTCGATACTTAAATTCACGTTAATTCTTGTTATGGACGACCTTAAGGATTGGTTTCCCCTTCTCTTTTGTTGGCTGTGGTTTGTTGTGTGTTTGGGGTGTTTACTATGGCTTCATTGTTGTCGATAGGATGTGTTCTGTGTCTGCACATCAAGTGTTTGATTAAATGCCTAAATGAACTTGATATTGGTTTTGTGTCGATTTTCTTACATTTTTGGGTTTGTTCTTTGTTGTGCTAGTGCAGAAAATGGCTTCTAAGCGCGCACGCACCACACCCTCCACCACGGCATCCTCTTCTCGCGCTCCTAGGGGTAGAGGTTCCACTCCGGGCTTGTCGCCTCACCCCACATCTCTTGGTGCTCACCCTCGAGCAAAAGCTATTGTTCCTGAGCGGTTCTTCGACTTGGGAGACATTGCTGCCACTCCTCTGGGGGTTTCTCAGCTAGGCAACATAGCCTCGTTCTTTGAGACAAGAAATTGGTTAAGGGTAGCTCAACCAATTACCAAGTACTCGGTTGAGCATACGATTGCTTTCTATGAGTCAAGGACACCCTCTCAGAATCGCACGAGTTTCTCTGTTTTGATTGAAGGTCGAAGATACACTATCTCTCCGAAGGTGATTCGTGAGGCGTTAGGGATTGATGATGATGTCCTCTCTGAAGATGCCGTTCATGTTAGGTGGCCCATTCCGGAGGCAATTCAAATTG
The DNA here is from genome assembly GCA_020826895.1 of Aquilegia kansuensis. Lineage (NCBI taxonomy): Eukaryota > Viridiplantae > Streptophyta > Magnoliopsida > Ranunculales > Ranunculaceae > Aquilegia > Aquilegia kansuensis. The sequence continues at coordinate 35,026 of JAJHQE010000118.1, forward strand.
ATTTTGTCGATCAAATACAAAGAATGTTCATTGATGGGGTCACGGAAAGATATCACGCCAAGTTCTACAGCGCCATCCTTCTGCATATGGTTGCCCATTCCAACATCTACGCCACCAAAGGCAACAAGATCATCATGACCGACGACATGGTCAAATTGGTAGTTTGTATGTCGGTGCACCATCTCCATCTCTCTGAAGTCATCTACACACGGATGCTTCAAATCGATGCTGCTAAGGGAACTCTTCCTTTCCCTAGTTTTATAATGACCATTCTCAAGCACTTGGGATTTCAGGGTCGATATGTGGAGGTGAGCCCTCCTAGGTTTGTTGGCCATGACTGGGTCAATGCCATCAAGAAGGGCTGCCAGTCTAGAAAGGCTGTGTTTGAGTCCGTGGGTGCGCGTCTGACGCATCACCTAATATGGGGAGGACGGGCTCTTGTTCGTGATGATGATTTTGATCAGGCTCTGACCCCTGGACGCCCCGTCCCCGCCTCAGCTAGGGGCAATCGGGCAGTTGCTGCAGTTGACGCTCGGGTTTCTTCTATTCGGCGTCGTCAGGATCACATGGGTTCTAGGTTTGATCGTTTTGAAGTCATCCTCTCTCAGCATGATGCTATGCTCCGAGATCTTCATAGGATGAACGTTGCTCAGATGCATCATCTTCAGCTCGACTTCACTCCCATTGACTTACCTCCATTTCCGGAAGAGGTACCTCCAGTTCCAGCTGACAGTGATGATGATGACTCTGTTAGAGAGAGTGAGGACGATGGTGATGGTGAACACATTGATGGTAACTCGGAGTCCGAGTAGTTCTTGTTTTGGTTTACTCTTCATACTTTTGTACTTAACATTTTTTTCTTTTTTTTTGATATATCGGTTTGCTTCTATCTTTAGATGTGAGCATGTTATTGGATATTGCTATTTTAATATTAGTTCTAGAATCTTTCTGTTTTGCAGTAAATTCTTACTAATTAGGTAATGGACCCTTCCCTTGGGCCCATGTTGGGGTTATGTTTGTTTTTGTATATATAGGGGAGTCCTCTCTTCCTTTACTTTTATTGTGCCTTCTTATCTCCCTCTAGTTCTACTTTTGTTCTTCAGAATTACTCAATGGCAGAATATGAACTTCATGGGGTTTTTGTTCCGGCTGTTGGTTATGTGTCGTTTATGGTGATGGAGTACAAAAACAATGCAAAGGTTTGTCGTTTGTGTCGTGTTCCCCATGGGTATGACTATATTCATAAACCTTTCCTTAATCCATGTTTGGTTCATGTCAATCATTGGGAGAGACTACCGGGACATCTTCAAAATCACATCTTGGAGTTGGTTGGATACCCGAAGGTTCCAGGGCTTGCTGCTCCTCTTACCGACTGTGGCTTGGACAGCAGAATTGAGGAGTTGTTTTGTACGAGCGAATGGCTGGAGGATTATGATGAGCATGTGATAGCTCGGTGGAATAGACCTTCGGCTCGTGCGGAAGCTTATTTCTCCCATTGGGAACGAGTTTTTCGAATTCGTTAACTTGAGCTTTATATTTTTTTTCTCTCTTGTTTCTTATGTTAATGAATTATTAAGTTTGGTTCGGAGTTGCTTTCATTAACCTTAAGAGTTGGGATAGGAGTTATATATTTTTATCTGTTTTGTCTTAATTATTTGGTTTTGATTTCTCTTTCTGGTTATTTTTGTTTATTGGTTCGTCTGTTTATTATTGTTGGTTCACTTGTTGTTACAAAAAGGGGGAGACTTATGACTCTAATTACTAACAAATGTCTCTTTGTTGTTAGGGTATTCTTGGGTCATGTTTCAGGTATGCTACAAGTATGGGGGAGTGAACGTGTTGATGTTTTTAGAGGATTGTGCAGTTATGGGGGAGCTCAAGTGTCAAAATTCCTGAGCTCATGAAGTATGGGGGAGTTGCTCGAAGGAACTTATGTTACTTCGAAAATTCTTAGTTGCTTCCGTTCGATCTCTGATGGTTGAAGTGTCTTGATCAAGCTGGATATCAAGAATTGGTGACTTGGTATGTGTTCTACCTTGAGTGATTTTGTAGGCATGATTTATAAATGCCATGGGTTGGTGTTGTAAGCACGTTTTATAAGTGCTATTAGAGTCATAGGTTTTTGTCACAAAATCAATGTCAAAGGGGGAGATTGAAACCGGCATTAAGTGGTTTGACATCAATTTTGTGACAAAGTGTCCGTGGTTATTTCGCCTTGAGTTCATTGTTAAGAAAACCTTGGTGTACGCGTGTCGTCTTGTGTCATTGCCTTCGCGTCGTGTGTCTCGAATATAAATTGGGTCAGGACGTACGTACCTCTTAAGGACGTACGTACGCTTCGTATGTCAGCAGGTTGGTCGTGGTCTGGACGTACGTACCTAGTTAGGACGTTCGTACGTCCATTGAGGCAGCAAGCTTCCTTTTGGTCAGGACGTACGTACGTTGTTAGGACGTTCGTACGTCCAAGCAGGCAGCAAACTTTTCACCGTGTGGGGACGTACGAACGTTGATTCGACGTACGTACGTCCAATATGGATTTCGTCCAATCAGGACCATTTTCTGTGTATTCCAACCCTAGGTTTAAATAGCCTTCCTCTTCAATGAGAGAAGTAGTTCTTTAGCCGTTTGTTATTCTTCTAGTTGTGGAGTTTTGGTTTAGGTCTTGGTATTCAAAGTGTTTGTGGCTATTGAACTCAATTCCCTTTCTTCCCCCTTTTCTCAATTCATAACTTTGTGATTCTAAAGAGTGGTATTGTGATTTCGGCTTCGAGTCTTCTTGTGGGTTTATCAAGAAGTCGAGTGTCTTGTGCGTACATCAAGGTGCTCTGGTGAAGTCAAGGTGTTAGAGATAACCAGGAGTATCAACTCGCAGTGAGTGCAGGTAGTTGATAGGTTTGTACATCTCTATTTCATCTAGTGGATTATTTGTTGTCGCGAGGACAACCGTGGACGTTTCCCTTTTGGGTTTTACCATGTTAAAAATTTCTGTGTGTTCTTTACTTTCTGCGTATTGTTTGTTTGGTTAAATATTCAATTGGTATATTAGCACTATTTGTAGTTTCTCAGTCCGGACAAAACCCCGTTCCTATGGTCCAAATGTTTTGTATTGGCCTTAAAACGACACGGCTAAGCCTTGTCGATCTTGAGGTTTTAGATTCCAAAACAATTGAGTTTCGTCCATTTCCAAGTTCGGACGGAAAATCGAGTAAATACCGATCGAACGGACGGACATAAATCACGTTTTTACAGACGGAACGTTGTTTTTTCCCCTTAGAACGCACCGAGTTAAGTAATGGAGTGGCTAGTCTCTTAGGTGTATCGTTTTCCATGCGAAAACATGTGTGTTTCGTCCACTTATAAGTTCGGAACAAAAATCGAGTACATACAAAGCCAAATGTCCGGACAAAACCCCGTTCCTATGGTCCAAATGTTTTGTATTGGCCTTAAAACGACACGGCTAAGCCTTGTCGATCTTGAGGTTTTAGATTCCAAAACAAGTGAGTTTCGTCCATTTCCAAGTTCGGAACGAAAACCGAATAAATGCCGACCGAACGGACGAAAATAAATCACGTTTTTATGGACGTAACGTTGCTTTTTCCCATTAGAACGCCCCGAGTTAAGTAATGGAGTGGCTAGTCTCTTAGGTGTATCGTTTTCCATGCGAAAACATGAGTTTTTCGTCCACTTATAAGTTCGGAACAAAATCGAGTACATACCAAGCCGAATGTCCAGACAAAACCCCGTTCCCATGGTCCAAATGTTTTGTATTGGCCTTAAAACGACACGGCTAAGCCTTGTCGATCTTGAGGTTTTAGATTCCAAAACAAGTGAGTTTCGTCCATTTCCAAGTTCGGAACGAAAACCGAGTAAATGCCGACCGAACGGACGAACATAAATCACGTTTTTACGGACGGAACGTTGTTTTTTCCCATTAGAACGCCCCGAGTTAAGTAATGGAGTGGCTAGTCTCTTAGGTGTATCGTTTTCCATGCGAAAACATGAGTTTTTCGTCCACTTATAAGTTCGGAACAAAAATCGAGTACATACCAAGCCGAATGTCCGGACAAAACCCCGTTCCCATGGTCCAAATGTTCTGTATTGGCCTTAAAACGACACGGCTAAGCTTGTCGATCTTGAGGTTTTAGATTCCAAAACAAGTGAGTTTCGTCCATTTCCAAGTTCGGAATGAAAACCGAGTAAATGCAGACCGAACGGACAAACATAAATCACGTTTTTACGAACGGAACATTGTTTTTTCCCATTAGAACGCCCCGAGTTAAGTAATGGAGTGGCTAGTCTCTTAGGTGTATCGTTTTCCATGCGAAAACATGAGTGTTTCGTCCACTTATAAGTTCGGAACAAAAATCGAGTACATACCAAGCCGAATGTCCGGACAAAACCCCGTTCCCATGGTCCAAATGTTCTGTATTGGAATTAAAACGACACGGCTAAGCCTTGTCGATCTTGAGGTTTAGATTCCAAAACAAGTGAGTTTCGTCCATTTCCAAGTTCGGACCGGAAAACCGAGTAAATGCCGACCGAACGGACGGACATAAATCACGTTTTACGGACGGAACATTGTTTTTTCCCATTAGAACGCCCCGAGTTAAGTAATGGAGTGGCTAGTCTCTTAGGTGTATCGTTTTCCATGCGAAAACATGAGTTTTTCGTCCACTTATAAGTTCGGAACAAAATCGAGTACATACCAAGCCGAATGTCCGGACAAAACCCCGTTCCCATGGTCCAAATGTTCTGTATTGGCCTTAAAACGACACGGCTAAGCCTTGTCGATCTTGAGGTTTTAGATTCCAAAACAAGTGAGTTTCGTCCATTTCCAAGTTCGGAACGAAAACCGAGTAAATACCGACCGAACGGACGAACATAAATCACGTTTTTACGGACGGAACGTTGTTTTTTCCCATTAGAACGGCCCCGAGTTAAGTAATGGAGTGGCTAGTCTCTTAGGTGTATCGTTTTCCATGCGAAAACATGAGTTTTTCGTCCACTTATAAGTTCGGAACAAAAATCGAGTACATACCAGCCGAATGTCCGGACAAAACCCCGTTCCCATGGTCCAAATGTTCTGTATTGGCCTTAAAACGACACGGCTAAGCCTTGTCGATCTTGAGGTTTTAGATTCCAAAACAAGTGAGTTTCGTCCATTTCCAAGTTCGGAACGAAAACCGAGTAAATGCCGACCGAACGGACGAACATAAATCACGTTTTTACGGACGGAACGTTGTTTTTTCCCATTAGAACGCACCGAGTTAAGTAATGGAGTGGCTAGTCTCTTAGGTGTATCGTTTTCCATGCGAAAACATGAGTGTTTCGTCCACTTATAAGTTCGGAACAAAAATCGAGTACATACCAAGCCGAATGTCCGGACAAAACCCCGTTCCCATGGTCCAAATGTTCTGTATTGGCCTTAAAACGACACGGCTAAGCCTTGTCGATCTTGAGGTTTTAGATTCCAAAACAAGTGAGTTTCGTCCATTTCCAAGTTCGGAACGAAAACCGAGTAAATGCCGACCGAACGGACGAACATAAATCACGTTTTTACGGACGGAACGTTGTTTTTTTCCCATTAGAACGCCCCGAGTTAAGTAATGGAGTGGCTAGTCCTCTTAGGTGTATCGTTTTCCATGCGAAAACATGTGTTTTTCGTCACTTATAAGTTCGGAACAAAAATCGAGTACATACAAAGCCGAATGTCCGGACAAACCCCGTTCCCTATGGTCCAAATGTTTTGTCTTGGCCTTAAAACGACACGGCTAAGCCTTGTCGATCTTGAGGTTTTAGATTCCAAAACAAGTGAGTTTCGTCCATTTCCAAGTTCGGACGAAAACCGAGTAAATGACCGATCCGACCGGACGGACATAAATCACGTTTTTTACGGACGGAACGTTGCTTTTTCCCCTTTAGAACGCCCCGAGTTAAGTACTGGAGTGGCTAGTCTCTTAGGTGTATCGTTTTCCATGCGAAAACATGAGTTTTTCGTCCACTTATAAGTTCGGAACAAAAATCGAGTACATACAAGCCGAATGTCCGGACAAAACCCCGTTCCCATGGTCCAAATGTTCTGTATTGGCCTTAAAACGCACGGCTAAGCCTTGTCGATCTTGAGGTTTTAGATTCCAAAACAAGTGAGTTTCGTCCCATTTCCAAGTTCGGAACGAAAACCAAGTAAATTCCGACCGAAAGACAACATAAATCACGTTTTTACGGACGGAACGTTTTTTTTTTCCCATTAGAACCCCCGAGTTAAGTAATGGAGTGGCTAGTCTCTTAGGTGTATCGTTTTCCTGCGAAAACATGAGTTTTTCGTCCACTTATAAGTTCGGAACAAAAATAGAGTACATACCAAGCCGAATGTCCGGACAAACCCCGTTCCCATGGTCCAAATGTTCTGTATTGGCCTTAAAACGACACGGCTAAGCTTGTCGATCTTGAGGTTTTAGATTCAAAACAAGTAGTTTCGTCCATTTCCAAGTTTCGGAACGAAAACCGAGTAAATGCCGACCGAACGGACGAACATAAATCACGTTTTTACGACGAAACGTTTTTTTTT
>JAJHQE010000119.1:0-41407 GCA_020826895.1 Aquilegia kansuensis
AGTGGTGTTGCTAGGATTTATTTATTCTGTGTTTGTGGCGGATAGTAGAGCAAGGTTATGGATCTAGCCTTAGTCTACTAAGGAACGACTCCTAAGGACGATTGAAACCCAAGGAGCGGTTTCCCCTTAGTCGACTTCAAACTCGTCTTCTCCCAGTTTTTGTGCGCTTGTTGGCAATTTTTATTTTTTAGCATAAAGTGGGAGGTAGCATTCTCCTAACCCTCCTCGAATCCCCTGCAAGAGGAGTTTCTGTAATGATTAGCATGACCTTGATTGTTTTGATTTTAAGTCTGTTTTCACTTGATAAACCGGGACTGCAAGGCGGACCTAGCCTAAAAGTGAAACTTAATATCAATTGATTGTAATATCAACTAAAGCCATGCTATCACGATGTTCATTTGAGACCTTGAGCGGATATTTCAACTAATACTGCGTGAACCATTCTTTGATTGGAGCACAAGCTAGGAATTGGGTCTGGAACCCCTACGATTACGTCTGTAGAATCACTGTGGTTATTTAATTAAGGAACGTTGCTTATGCACGGAAAACCGCCCACATCGGTTATTCGCTACTTAACTCTCAAAATATGGGAGAATTCAAACGGAAGCTTGGAAAGAACTCATTGACTTGGGTGAACACAAAATTGAGTAGTTTTTTGAGCCCCTTGTTAGATGCTTATGATTGGTTAGGACTTGTGGCATATGTAATGTGCATGTTGCATGCATCTTAGATTAGGTAAAATCTTGTCCAAACCCATTCCAATCTACACAAAGAGCACAATCACGGACCTCATTTTTTCTCTTGAGGAAAGTTTAACAACTCAACTTCCATTCCTTCTAAGGAAGAGTTCAACGACTCAACCTCACTTTCTGAAGTAACTCCTGCACCTATGGCTCAAGAAGCTACCCTTCGGGATTACTTTTCACCTTTGGCCACTGGGCCACCTACCTGCATAGTCTTGCCCGAGATAACTGCAGATAGCTATGGCATTCGCCCACAGATTGTGGGTATGTTGCCTAAGTTTCTGACCGTTCTTAATACTTTCAAGGAGAAACACTTGTTTGAGGAGGAAGTTAGCTTGAAAATTTTCCCATTTCTCTTGAGGACCGAGCATCTCACCGGAAGAACAGGCGTACAACAGCCGCCTCTCTCGCGACCGGGGGATGAGGGTAGCTGCTCAGAACCTTATTGCGGTATGGTTTTCTGTTGAGTTTTAACATTAGCTTTGTAGATGTCTGTATACCTGTCTCTGACTCCTGCTCTTTTTGTCTGTCAGATGCAAGCTGCCAGGGCCTGGGTCTTTGAGCTGAATGTCAGACCCCGACCTTCTGCCTTGGAGGATCTGGAGCGCTTTCGAGCTGAGAATCGTCAGCTTGAGAAGGATTTGGTTGCGGCAAACACGACGATTGGCCCTAAGAGGAGGACAAGCGGTTCATGGCGGCTGATTACCATAACCTGGACTTTACCCTGACCGCTCTCTTCAGAGAGGAGGATGCCAAGACTTCCCTGGCAGAGTTGGAGGCCACTTGCGGGAAGCTGACCCGGGAGAAGCTGGAGCTGGACCGGCGCCTCTCCCTCAAGAAGGTGGCGTATGACCGTGTCACCGAAGAACTTCGGCTGACGAAGGCTGCCTACCAGCAGGTCCTCGACCAGCTGGAGAAGGAGATGGCGAAGAAGGGTGGTGATGGCTCCGTTCCTTCTTCTTAACCTTAGCTCAGTTAGATTTTCTGTGAAACTGCTCATGTCCCGGTTGCTGGGGGACTCCTACTTGTGTATCTTTTTCCTGAAAAAGAAATGAAAATTTTTGTTGTGCATAAAACTCTAGCTTGATATCTTTACCTTAATTCCAACATTTATTACAACTCTCTATCTCCCTCGCCCCCTTATCGTTTTAAGGAGTTCTTGGGACGATAACAATTCCTTTTCTCGCTGTCTTCATGGCCATTCATGGTCTGTTGCTCAAAGGGGACTTGACCCTGCCTTGCAAGCTTTCACCCAGGGGCAGACCAGCTTGCCTAACAACCCCGGTTTTTTAAAAGTGGATAGCCTCGCTCTTAAAACTGGTTTCCAAGACCGAAAGCTAGGTCCAGGCGTCTTGGCCTAGAAGGAGCGTGACTCCACTTTTAGGACTTAGACAGGATCGGAAGCTAGGTCCGGGCATCCTGGGTTGGATGGGTTTTTTTATCCACGTCATCCTTGATTTCCAAGGCCGGAAGCTAGGTACGGGGCCTTGGGCCTAAAAAGAGCATAACTCTGTATTTAGAACATAGCCAGGATCGGAAGCTAGGTCCTGGTATCCTAGGTTGGATGGGTTTTGATCTCTGTCATCCTTGGTTTCCAAGGCCGGAAGCTAGGTCTGGGCGCTTTGGGCCTAAAAGGAGCATAACTCTGCATTTAGGACTTAGCCAGGATCAAAGCTAGGTCCGGGCATCCTGGGTTGGATGAGGTTTTGATCCCTGTCATCCTTGATTTCCAAGGCCAGAAGCTAGGTCCGGGCGCCTTGGGCCTAAAAGGAGCATAATGATATACGCTTATTGTGTATCAAAAGATTAGATTAAAAGATTTTCCTTCTTGTGCCTGTATAAATTGAAGATCAAAGTAGACAGTAACAAGCAAGGGTCTTACCCACCTCAGAGGGGAAGATCTTAGCTCAACACAATAGAAAACAATGGTTAAAAAACACCAGAGAATCAATAATAAGATTGGAGATTGATACTTCCTACAGGCAATAATAATAATAAATCCTAACTTAAGAATATGGAAGATATGAAAAGAAGATATATGATGACTAGGGGGAATAATTGGTATCCACAAACTAGATCATGCAATCATAACTGTTGTTCCTCATGTTCAATCTATAATAACTAATTAGTCACCTCTCAGCTATTCCAATAGTTATTAATACCTATAATAATCAAGTAGTCCTCTCAGCTATTCCACCTAATTAAACGGGATTCTCTTATGCATGCTATTGAATATGTTTCATTAATTAAATCCTCACCTCTCAGCTATTGAATCTAATTAACTCAACATATATTCATAACTAAATCATCACCTCTCAGCTATTTAATTTAATCACAAAAGGGTTCCAATAAAGATATATCTATAAACATGTAATAATCACCTCTCAGCTATTTCACTCTCTATCTACAATAAATATAAATACTACCATTAAAAGCTAGGTCTCCTAAACCCTAACAATAATATTTAACATCATAGATAAAATAGCATACAAATAATCATACTTACCTCATACTGCAGATAGAAGCAATAAACATAAGAACTTCGAATCACAATGAACAAGAGAAACAAACATGATACTTTTACATCACCTAGAAAGCTTCCACTATCCTCCCATGAAGAATTAGCTACTCATCCTCAAGGAACGAATAAATAAATCATAAAACATTATAATGGAAAATAATGGATTGATATTGAATTGAATACAATGAAGAAGAAGATCAACTCTTCTTCAATGGATCTTAAAGTGGAGGCTAAAAGATAATAAACCCTAGTTACAACTTCTCTTATATAGATATTACAAAGTAGAATACTTGCATGCAAAGACTTCCAAACTTGGTGAAATTCGTGGCTGCTGCTGTTGGTCTCCTAGAGGGATTAGGCAATCAGCAAAACCTAATTCTCTTGGGCTTGAATTGTAGCTTGGGCCAAGACCTTCAGTTTGATAACTCATGGGCCCCAATCGGACTTCTGGATCTTCTTGTGGAGCCTTTTAAGATTAAGACCCAAATAGAAACTCAGGTCAACGAAAGTCAACAGAGTTGACCAAAGTCAGCAAGGTCCAACAGTTGACCGAAAGTCAGCAGAAGTCAACCGAAGTCAAGAGTTGACCGAAAAGTCAACCGAAGTCAATAGTTGACCAAAAAGTCAAGTCACGTGGTTGACCAGAGTTGACCGGGGTGCCCTTAGCAGATTTTGCGAGTGCAAATATCCATTCTTCTTCCCTTGTGCCAATAACACTTTTTGCTTGATTTTCTCGACTTTTTGCGGGCTTTTACACAATATTCGTATTTCGGCTCATGAAACCTACACAAAAGACAAGAAAGCACTAATCAATAGATATAATGCAATAATATAAGCTAAGTGCTAGACAAACAAGGTGTTATTCGGGGGATATTTATATACACTTTTGAGGTCCGATCAAATACCCCCAACACTTTGCTTGTCCTCAAGCAAGGATGAGAAGAAAGAATCAGGAACTCAAAAGAGAAGTATAACTAAGGTGATTGCATTAACCATATGCATCAAGGCTTTTAACCACAAGGGTTTCCTAGGTAGAGGAGTTATAGTCTCCTGAGGGTTTTCCAGAGAAGATACCCACAAACTTACTACATGACTAATCTAATATTAGAATTTTCTACCATGTACCTCAGAATTGGTCATATCAAGAATAAGGATAAGTATTGCAAAACTGTTCATATGAGATAATATACTACCATGAATTGAATAGATATGAAATATAAACCAAGCATAACGGTCTCAAATGCATCGAGTACAGGCATGTACCCATACTACCACGGGTCTTAAGTTACCTTTGGAAAGGTCGCTTTGACTTCTGCCTCACAGTCATACACTCAGAAATAAAATCACTTAGAGATGGTGTTTATCATTTTACCTCTATGTGAGGAAGGAAGATGGACAATAACTTCAAATATATCAATAAGAACGGACTAGTGTAATGCAATGAACATAGTCTCAAAGAATGGAAAATTAGCCTTGCTTGAGATGTCGGGTTTTTCACCTCAACACCTTCTAACTTACTCGCCACATCCTACCATATCAGCTTAGATCAACGAAAGACAGTAAAGGGTTGTAACTTGGCTTAGGACAGGGCTAGAAATGGCACAGGCTTCTATGAAACATATTTGGAACATTCGGGCCTTCAATACTTGTGATTGTAATAACAACACATGGAGAAATTTTTAGAATTTTTCTTTTGGAAGAAATATTTCTTCTTTTGGGAAAATTTCAATGAAACTCTAGCATATTTGGGAATCTTCCTTTCTTTTTGGATTTGGAATGGTTTGGAAGATTCTGATTTTTTTTCTGGAATTTCTTCAAACTTTTTGATTTTCAATATTTGGTTCATCTCACTAGTTTAGAGATTCTTTGTATTTCTCATTTTTCTTGTAACCACATAAACACCATCCTCATGTTCCAAAAATATGGGTAAAAGGACCTAAAACATTCAAGGGTATTTACTCCTACAATGGAGTTGGGTAAGGATAATGGGCTCAAGAAAAAGGCTAAGTAACAAGGAAAGGCTCAGAATGGTTAACCTAAGGGAATGAATATCGTTAAGGTAGGCTAAGGTAAACAAGGTTATCTAAAGGTCTTTGTATCATCTCTAAGTACTGATATAGTGATCACATCTTGAATAAGCTACAAGACCCAAGTTTATATTACACCCACTTGATGTCATCTCAAGGCTAACTATAAAATGAATATGAGACTAAAAACAGACAAAACTGTGAGGTTGAGTCTTTTGACTCCAGATGTACATATAAACTCTCCAAGAAAAGGACGGGGCTCAAAAGCTCACTAGGTTAAGTCTCTACACTTATTCCTCAAGTTTCTCAAGGTGTAGTTGTATTGCACATGTAATCTATATAAATGCAGATGAATGCCATGCTTATGCTCATGCAAATGTAGTATAAGACTTAACTACTTGGTGAAACAATAAATGTCCTTAAACTTGAAAAGGAAAGAATTCAACCATTATGTTCATCATTGATGGTGTACTTATCCTATTTTTGAAAAAGTCTTTGTAAGAAAGATTTTTATTGATTTTTCTCAAATATTTTTGAATTTTTACACAAGTATGGATAAAGAAGTTTGAAAATCTTCTGCAAAAAGATTGAAATACTTCCGCACCCCCAAACAAAGAGATTGCCTTGTCCTCAAGGCTCATACTAAGCATAGAAAAGGAGAGAGAAAGATATTACCATGAATGTGCTAAAAATTCAAACCGCTTTATAGATTCCTGTCAAACAAAATTATCTCCATATAGAGACTACAAGGAATTCCATACTATGACATAACTGAAATAAAGGACTGACTCAACAAAAAAAAGAAATCATATCTTAAAACAATGCATTTTGTAACCACAATAATTATCAACCAGTCAAACGGCAATGAGAGAGTGGGTGGGCCGACCGCGCCCACCCCCAAACAGAATTGAGCACAGATGGTAGAACAGGAGGTTTAACAACCAAAATGCAGCTAAACCCGGCAACAAAAAGAAGCAATAAAGCACGACCGGTTTAGAAGATACACAGAGCTGCCTCCCAGGAGCGCTAAGTTTACGTCTTCAGCCAGACATGAGGACAAACATGGCTCACTCCCTAGATAAACGCTACTCTAAACAAAGATACAGGTGAGATAAAACGTTAGAGTGGAATGCGCGAGATCTTGATGTCTAAGATACAACAAAGAGTCTTTTAAAGTCAGATACTCGAGACTTAATAGAAGATGGGAAATGACTTCCCCCCCCCAAACAGAGCGGTAAACAGGTCTTTTTGGTGGTGACGCTTAAGAAAAAAGCGTGCACTGGATCAATTATACTCAGCCAGTAAGAGTTTGTGGACTAACGGTCCCGACACTTTCAACCACACCTCTAACAGAAAAAGAGAGGGTCGGATACCAGCTGGTCAAAGGTTAATCTAAATAGGTAGGATCCTCTAAGATAGTTTCCGGAGGCCTTAACTAATGAAAATGCCTAAGACATTGACCATTGACATGAAATTCAGAACCCTCTGCAAGATTAACACATGTAATAACATTATAAGGATTTATTGCTGACACATCAAAGGGACCTGACCAACGGGACATAAGTTTTCCAGAAAATAAATGCAAACGAGGATTATAAAGCAAAACTTTGTCGCCTCTAATTTGATATATTTCACCTCGGGAGGAAGAGGATCAGGAGATGGAGGGATGGTCTCGACTTGGAACTCAGAATCAATGCAACAAACCGAATCAAGGGCCTCAGGGTCTTTGGGGAAAAAGATAGGCACAGAATTAAGAAGAGTCTTGGTTTGGGCAATAGATTGGTCGATGTTGAAGTCAACATTATGCATGGTAGGGCAATTAACAACCGGATATTTAGGGTAACAACTAGGTACCATCTCATAAGGTAGAGATCCGAGAAGGCACACATCTTTAGATAAAGAAAGATCAGGGGGTCGTTGGCCAAGATTAAAGATATTTACTTCCAACAGTCATAGATCCAAAAGTGAGAACATAGAACCATTTTCGGCCGTTATTTTGAGAGCATAGAGGTGGCCAAAAATGGTCGGCCAAGGATGATGGGTACCGAATCATCGGAGTGTGAGTAGGTTCAGTATCCAACACCAACAAAATCAACAGGATAGTTAAAAGTCAGACACGTTAAACTAATAGATTCTCAACTATTCCTCTGGGTACTTTCAATGATCTGTCGGCCAGTTTGTAAATGACATGGTCGTGGGTTTTATGTATGTTAGACCTAGGCTGAGGTACAAGGAATAAGGCAAAAGATAACACTCGCTCCTAAGTCTAACAAAGCTCTACCCATGAACTTATCACCAAGCTTTGCCAGTGTATGGCGGTTTTTCCAGGGTCCTATATTTTACCACGCCGTTATGTTGGACAAGTGCAGAGTAACATAAGAAGGTATCTTCTTAATAGCTTTGAGGAAAGGTTGTGTTAATATTTATATGTTTAACACACATCAAATACCTCCTCAGTTTGTACTTCCTGGAGGACCTTGTGAGTCTCTGGGGGGTAAGGTATAGGCGGGTTGTAAGTTCGTGGAGAATCAACATTCTCACGGGCAGTCTTCTTCGGCTTAGAGGTGGTCGCCTCGTTAGCTGGAGGTTTAGGTGGGGCAACAGGTGCAGAGGTAACCGGGGGTCACAATGTTGGGACTCCGGTGGTATAACTAATTTGATTATCAACGTGTTTGCCTGACCTAAGGGTGGAGACCGAGTTAACTTCAGCAATGTGTTTGCAGAGTAGGACGGAGTTTCCGTCACCAAGGCAATTTCTTTGCCCTTGGGGTTCGGGATTGACTCTCCCAGAAATCTACCCTTTTCATCAAGTTTTTTGTTAATCCTCTGGATGGCTTGGGCATTTGATTCAAAGACGCTTGCGTCTGTTGAATGAAATGGGCAAGCACATCCTCAAGGGAGGTCTTAGGAGGGGCAGATGATTGGTCGACTCCTGGTCCCTGGAACTACTCATGTGATGAGCATTGTTCGAATGAGGGGGGACCGTTACCCTTGTTCTGATTTTCATTATACCAACATACGTGGCATTACTACGTTGCCCATAAAAGTTATTAAAACCAGATGGAACCGCATAATGATTATTTGCATAAGAAAGATTGGAGCGGGTTCGACCTCATATGTGCTTCTAGGTTTATCATATGAGTCCAGGGTAGTGTTTCTCAGGGTTGGTCCAGGTACAATAAGTCCCAATTTTGGCTATTATTAGCTAGTTTTTCAAGGAATGCAATAGCCTTGGCGGTGGAGAAATCAAGGAAATCTCCACCAATCATGTTATCAACTGTGCCTCTAGTTTGAGTATTAAGGCTCCTATACAGAATCTAACTTTTTCAGTGTCATCGACTTTGTGGTGTGGACCATTGAAGAAGTAGGTCGTGAAACCTCTCCCATGCATCAAGAGAAGACAACATTTACTTGTCCTTTCGGCACTTTCGCTTATGCCCGTATGCCTTTTGGTCTGTGTAATGCACCTACTACTTTCCAGAGGTGTATGTTACACATCTTTAGTGATATGGTAGAACGATTTATAGAGGTTTGTTTATGGATGACTTCTCCATATATGGTTCATCTTTTGAAGAGTTTCTTAGTCATTGAGAAGAATTTAGCTACTTAACTGGGAAAAGTGCCATTTATGGTTAGGAAGGGGATAGTTCTTGGTCATGTTAGTCTCTCCTGAGGGTATCCACGTTGATAAAGCTAAAGTAGATCTTGTTTCATCCTTGCCTATTCCTAAGTCTATTAGGGATATTCGAGCCTTTTTGGGCCATGTAGGTTTCTATCGACACTTTATCCAAGATTTTTCAAAGATAGCTGTCCCTTAACCAATTTATTGCTTAAGGATGCACCTTTTGATTTCACAAAAAAATGCAAAAGCGCCTTTGAAAAACATAAGACGCCCTCACGATTGGAGTATACCCTTTGAGCTGATGTGCGATGCATCAGACTTTGCTGTTGGGGCTGTTTTAGGTCAACGTCTAGATGGTAAGCCCCATGTCATATATTATGCTAGGAAGACTCTCAATGATGCTCAACGTAATTATACCACGACGGAGAAAGAATTGTTAGCCATAGTATATGCTCTTGAAAAGTTTCGTTCCTACGTTTTAGGTACCCGTACTGTCATCTTCACGGATCATGCTGCTATTAGATTTCTTCTCTCCATTTCCAAGAAGGAGACTAAACAGCGCCTTATTCGTTGGATTTTGTTGCTTCAAGAGTTTGACCTTGAGATTAGAGATAAAAAAGGGACTTGAAAATGTAGTAGCCGACCACTTGTCTAGACTCTGACCGTCCTGAGGATTCTAGTGTCATTTCTGAGAACTTTCCTGATGAACTTCTTTTTGCTATATCGAATTGCCAAGCATTATTTCTGGGATGACCTTTACCTTTTAAGTACTCTGCTGACCATATCATCAGTCGTTGTATCCCTGACTGGGAGTAACAAGAGGTCCTTAATTTCTGCCATGAGCATGCTTGTGGTGGACTTTGTAGTGCCAAAAAGACAGCTGCTAAAGTATTGCAGTGTGGTTTTCTTGTCCAACTCTTTTTAAGGACACTCACATGCATTGTACTGTGTGCACGCGTGTCAACAACTAGGGGAAAATCACTAGGCGTCACATGATACCCTTACAGCCAATACTTCCTGTGGAAGTGTTTGATGTATAGGCATAGATTTCATGGGTTCTTTTCCTGGTTGTTATGGTTTTTTGTACATTCTGGTCGCAGTAGACTATGTTTCTAAATGGATCGAAGCCATTCCCACAAGGCACAACGACCAAGAAACTATAGTAAATATTTTAAAAGAGTACATATTTGCACGATTGGCGGTCCCCGTGCAATCATTAGTAATGGGGGGAGCCATTTCTGCAATAAAGCTTTTAAAAAACCTGTCCAAAAGTACAGAGTTACTCTCAAAGTGGCCCTTGTGTACCATCCGCAAACCAATTGGCCAAGCTGAGGTTTCCAATAGAGAGATTAAAAATATTTTGCAAGGAACAATTGACCCTGAAAAGTTGATTGGTCTCGTAAAGTCAGTGATGCATTATGGGCCTATCGTACTGCTTTCAAAACTCCCATAGGCATATCTCCCTTTCGTCTTGTATTTGGAAAACCTTGTCACCTACCTGTAGATCTTGAGCATCGAGCCTTCTGGGCAATGACAAAGCTCAACTTTAATCTCGACCAGGCAGGTAAGAGGAGAAAACTCCAGCTTTCTGAGCTTGAGAAACTTCGAAATAAAGCTTATGATCTTTTCAAGTCCTATAAAACTAATATGAAAAAACTACATGATCGTCAGAGTCTTACGTAGAGATTTTCAAATTGGGGACAAAATTTTGCTATATAACTCCGTCTGCCATTTATTTCCTGGTAAACTAAAGTCTCGTTGGTCGGGTCCCTTTGTTGTGTCTGCAGTGACACTTTTTTGTGTTATCACTTGTTTAAACCCTGCAGACAAACTCTGAATTTCAATCAACGGCCAACCGTCTTAAGCATTTCCCATGAATTAAGTTTCCTCTGAAGTTTGAGAAAACTCTCTTAGAGGACCCCTACTATTTAGATTGACCTTTGACCCTGCTGTATCCGGACCCTCTCTACTCTATTCTGTTGTCTCTTTGTTGAGAGGTGTTGTTGAAAGTGTCGGGGCCATAGTCCACAAACTCTTACTAGCTAAGTATAATTGATCCAGTGCACGCTTTTTCTTTGAGCGTCATCACCGAACAAACCTGTTTCCCGCCCTGTTTGGGGTGGGGAAGTCATTTCCCATCTTCATTTAAGTCTCGAGTATCTGACTTTAAAAGACTCTTTGTTGTATATTAGACATCAAGATTTCACGCATTCCACTCTAGCGTTTTGTCTCTCCTGTATCCTTTGTTTAGATTAGCGTTTATCTAGGGAGTGAATCCTGGTTGTCCGCCTGTCTGGCTGAAGACGTTAAACTTAGCGCTCCTAGGAGGCAACCCTGTGTATCTTCTAAGCCCGATCGTGCTTTAGTCCTCCTTATTAGTTGCTGGGTTTAGTGATTTAGTGGCTAATAACTATCTCTTTCGGATCTGTGTGTTAGTTCTGTTTGGGGGTGGGCGAGGCCCACCACTCTCTGTTGCGATTTGTTTGGTTAAATAATTATTACGGTTACAAAATTTGAATTTATTTAAATTTTTGGGATTTTAATAATTTTTGCTTGATTTTTGAGATTTCATTTGACATCTTAATGGTACTTATATTCGTGAGAATATATTTATACATTATCGCAGAATTTTCAAAATTAAATTTGAATTATTTCGTGCTCTTCACGCATTCCGGGGAAAATCTGTTATTTCTACTAAATCCAATAGTGGGGGGATGCGTATCGGAGAAGTTACCTCTCTATTTATACCCTTGGGTACATTAGAAGAATCACGGTCAAAGTTAATTTCACTAGTCAAACCAAGTCAAACCTGTCAGCAGAGCCTTCTTCCCTACCAGAACTCGACTCGAGTTCAATCTAGTGCTTTCAGAACTCGACTAGAGAATCGAGGCAGACTCGATTTCTCTCTCCTCCGATCTCCCTTATCTGTGGTCTAAATTTGATAATTCTTGCTGGGTTTTGTTCCTCTCGTTGTCCTCTTCATTTCCATACCAATTTCTTCAAGAATCATGCCTCCTAGAGTTAGATCTAGAGTGATAATCCGGGAGCGCGATTATTCTCGTTTATTCGACGATAATCGCCTTGGGAGTGGTTTTGTAAAGAGAATTCATGCCCTAGGTTGGGATATATTCCTTGGCTCTATTACGAGCCATTTGACCCTCAAATGGTTCGTCGATTTTTACGAGTCTATGGATAGTTGACCGATTGACGGCGTTTTCATCAACTGGGATCCGGCCAATCGCTACTTGCTCACGCCTGAGACTGTATCCTTAGTCACGGCGCTCGAGTTTGACGAAGGCTTCCCTGCAGCAGGAGGCTGCGCTGGTGACCCCGGCCATCATCGAGGCTTTCTCGTTGATGACCGGGCGGTTCACCGTACAACAGTCCATATTTAGATCGGTTGGCTTTCGGAGTCAACCAGGGCTTGGTCGCACACTGGTTGACCATTTAATGTCCTAGGGATGACGAGGACGAGCGAAGCTGTTCTCGGAGGGGATTCATATCCTCCGGCTGCTTCAGGAAGACCTCCACGGCTACTGCATGGTCCGCCGACTTTTTTGCCACCGTCATCGGAGCTCGAGCCACTTCTCTGCTCCTCTTCCTAGCCTGGTGATGAGTATCTTGTGCTACTAGGTGGCGCCTCTTTTTCCTGCTCTATCTATGGAGTCGGTCGTTCGACTCGAGGTCTCCAACCCTGGACTGTGCTTGCAGACAGTTGTTGTGGGACCCTCAGGAGGAGGTGCCCATTCAGTATAGGCCCGGCGACCAGCGGGCGTTTCACCAACTTCATACAAATGAGGAGCGGTTCCAGCTTCTTTGGAGGGGTATGGGCGAGATTTTGGATGCAGTCGAGGACGTCTAGCGTCGCTTGGACGAAGGCCAGGGGCAACCTCGTCGACGACGGGGATGAGAGTTATTTTTATTAGCCATTATAATTTTTTATGTATTTTGTTTTTAGTTTTATTTTTTGCACTCATGTATTAAAAATCTCAATCATTGTACTTTATTTCCAAATATTAATGAAAATGGTTGAATTTTTAAAATTTTTGCAAACTTTGGTCATTTTCTGAAAATTCTTAGCCATTCTTGGGCTTTATGACAAAAATCTAGACTTATGGATTATATTGAAAATTTTCTGGTCTTAGGGACCTAAGTCCAAATATTTTAAAAGAAAAGAGATTAGGGTTTGATTTTGGAAACCCTAAGGTTTTAGGCAATTTTTGGAGTCCTATTAGGGCTCAAACTCTTTATTTTTGGCCTATATATACCACACCATGTTTAGAGGACCGTCACTCAAAATTCAGAAACCTTTTTCAACTTATATTTTTCTGAAAATTGGCCCGAACTCGAGTCAAGTTCCTTATAGGCTTAACCAAACTCGACTCGAGTTTGGATCTGGCAGCAATTTTTAAGCTCGTTTTGTGTGGTTTGTTCTCGGTTTTTCTCACTGATTTTTGGTGTTTTCTCTTTTCTTTTGCAATGGCTAATGTTCAGAATGGGTTGTGGATGCCCAATGACATGGATATCATCCCCGAGATGGATTTTTCAGGAATTATGGATAGTCCTTTTGGAGCTTCTTTTCGGGATGGGATTTTCGACAAAGGTTGGGAAGGTTTTCTTTATGATTCTACTGCTGTGTATTCCCCTTCTATGGTAAGAGACTTTTACCTTATGTTACCCTTTGCCGACGCTCTTCCCTTTGATGGTTTCGAAGTTCATATGCATGGTTCCCCGGTGATTTTTAATGCTATTGTCGTCTCTATTGCCATGGGTAATCCTTTTGTTTTTCAATCGTCCGTGCCCTATGACAATTATGTTCGTGATAACTGTGTAGACATAATAGACAACTACCTTAACCACTTTGGCCCGTGTACCTTCTCCTTCCACCCCGAAGGATACCCTAGTATTGCACCTACCACTTGCCTTCCTGCTAATGTAGCTACTGCTGCTTTATGGGTTTTGAGTAATTTGTTGGGTGTTGAGAAGATGGATTATGTCAATGATAGTACTATGCATGCCGTCGTATTGTTACAAATTTTTATGCTCTTGACTTATCCACTTAGATTTTAGATGGTATTAGGAATGTATTCGTATTCGGTGAGGATAAGCTTGTTTTCCCTATTGCTATCTGTAAGATTATTCTTGAAAGCTATCCTGAGTGGAGGAAATGATTGAACTCACCTTATCCCTATGGATCTGACTCATCGTTTTATCAGGAGAAGTCGCCTATTCACTTGGGTGGCTAACACTGAGTATATAGAGTTTCCTGCTTTGCATAGAAACGATAATTTTATGGATGAGGGTGAGGGGCCTTGGAATGTGATTAAGGAAGCATTAACTGATTGGCGCGATAGGTTGGATGGTTTCCCATGAGGTCAAGTTTGAAACCAAGAGTGTAAAGTAGGATTTCCCCTATCTGTTGAGTCAGTCCTTTATTTCAGCTATTTTATTTCAGTTGTGTCTTAGTATGGAATTCCTTGTAATCTCTATATATGTGGAGATAATTTTGTTTGGTAGAAATTTATAAAGCGGTTTGAATTTTTAGTAGGTTCATGGTAATATCTTTCATACTCTCTCTCTCTCCTATGCATAGTATGAGCCTTGAGGACAAGACAATCTTTTTGTTTGGGGGTGGGGAAGTATTACAATCCTTTTTGCAAATGATTTTCAAACTTCTTTATCCATACTTGTGTAAAAATTCAAAATTTTTGAAAACTCAACATAAATCTTTGTTACAAAGACTTTTCCGAAAATAAGATAAGTACACTATCAATGATGAACATAATAGTTGAATTCTCTCCTTTTCAAGTTTAAGGATATTTATTGCTTCACCAAGTAGTTAAGTTTTATACTACATTTGCATGAGCATAAGCATGACATCCATCTGCATTATTACAGATTACATGTGCAAATACAACAACACCTTGAGAAACTTGAGGAATAAGTGTTGAGACTTAACCTATATGAGCTTTTGAGCCCCGTCCTTTTCTTGGAGAGATATTACATCAATCTGGAGTCAAAGGACTCAACCTCTCAGTTTTGTCTGTTTTTAGTCTCATATCATTTTTATATAGTTAGCCTTGAGATGACATCAAGTGGGGTGTAATATAAACTTGGGTCTTGTATCTTATTTAAGATGTGATTACCATATCAGTATTTAGAAATGATACAATGACATTTAGATAAACCCTGTTTACCTTAGTCTACTCTGATGATACATTATCCCTTAGGTTGACCATTCTGAGCCTTTCTTGTTACTAAGCCTTTTTCTTAAGCCCATTATCCTTACCCAACTCAATTGTAGGAGTAAATACCCTTAGAATGTTTAGGTCCTTTTACCCATTGTTTTTGGAACATGAGGATGATTGTTTATGTGGTTACAAGAAGAAAAGAGAATACATAGAAACCTCCAAACTAGTGAGATGAACCAAATATTGAAAACCAAAAAGGTTTGAAGAAATTCCAGAAATAGCCAGAATCTTCTAAACCATTTCAAATCCAAAAAGAAAGGAAGATTCCAAAATACTGGCTAGAGCTTCATTGAAATTTTCCCAAAAGAAGATGAAAAACACTTCTTCCCAAAAAGAAAAATTCCAAAAATTTCTCTAAGTGTTGTTATTACAAATCACAAGTATTGTAGGCCGAATGTTCCAAAAATATTTCACAAAAGCCTTTTCCATTTCTAGCCTTGTCCTAAGCCAAGTTACAACCCAATACTGTCTTTTGTAGATCTAAACTGATATGGTAGGATGTGGCGAGTAAGTGAGAAGGTGCTGAGGTGAAAAACCCGACATCTCAAGCAAGGCTAATTTTTCCATTCTTTGAGACTATGTTCATTGCATTACACTAGTCCGTTCTTATTGATATATTTGAAATTATTGTCCATCTTCCTTCCTCACATAGAGGTAAAGTGATAAACACCATCTCTAAGTGACTTTATTTCTGAGTGTATGACTGTGAGGCAGAAGTCAAGGCGACCTTTCCAATGGTGACTTAAGACCCGTGGTAGCATGGGTACATGCTTGTACTCGATGCATTTGAGACCGTTATGCTTGGTTTATATTTCATATCTTTTCCATGCATTGGTAGTATGCTATCTCATATCAATGGTTTTGCAATACTTATCCTTAACCTTGATATGACCATTTCTGAGGTAAATGGTAGAAATTCCTATTCTTTGGATTAGTCATTGTAGTAAGTTTGTGGGTATATTCTCTAGAAAACCCTCAGGAGACTATAACTCCTCCACTTGGAAAATCCTTGTGGTTGAAAGCCTTGATGCATATGGTTAATGCAATCACCTTAGTTTTACTTCTCCTTGAGTCCTTAATTCTTTTCTTCTCACCTTTGCTTGAGCACAAGCAAAGTGTTGTTTGTGGGTATTTGATAAGTTTCAAAAGTGTATATTTATCCCCCGAATAACACCTTGTTTGTCTAGCACATAACTTATGTAACTATTGATTAGTGCTTTCTTGTATTGTGTAGGTTTTATGAGCCGAAATGCGAATAATATGTTAAAGCCCGCAAAAAGTCAAGAAAAGCAAGCAAAAAGGTGTTATTTGCACAAGAGAAGGAGAATTGATATTTATACCCACAGATCTGCTGGGGGCACCCCACGTTCAGACCAGTGGACTTGACTTTATTTCAAAGGGGGGGGTCCAAATCTCAGCCCAAACCGGGTCCTATTGGAGCCCACAAGTCAGAATTTCTATTTAGGGCTTCATTTAAAGTCCAAACTTAAAAAGACTCTACAAGGAGATCCAGAAGTCTGATTTGGGTCCATGAGCTATCAAACTGAAGGTCTTGGTCCAAGATACAACTTAAGCCCAAGATAATTAGGTTTTGCTAAATACCTAATGCTTCTAGGAGACTGATACAAATTACTAGGTAAAGATACTATTGAGTGCAGAATTAAACAATTGCAATAAATAAAGATGAACAAAACACAAGATCTCGAAGAAAACTATCTTCTTTACTGAAGATTATGAAGATTACAAGAATCTCTCCCTCACAATACTCTCTAGACAAGGTAAACCCTAGCTGCCTCTCTTATAAACACATTAAACCTCAGTGGTTTATCTAAACAACTAAATAAGTTGTTTATCTAAACAAGCTAAAATAGCTATGATTGGTCTATGTTTTGGGTTATGCCAAAACATCACTAAACAACTAACCCTTAGTGGTTTCTCTTGAAACAAGTAAAGACTACATGTTTCTCTCTATCTCTTTTGGTTTATGCCAAAACTATATTTATAGGCCTTGGACAATTCTAGTTGGCCAAGGATTTTTCTTTTCTTGAAATTCTATCCATTATGGAACAAGGAAACCTATTTTAAGGTTTTCTTTTCCTTGTCCTACAAGGAAAAATGTTGAGTTCCCAAGTAGGATACACCTGTATCATGGCTCCCCCCTGTATGAACTTAAACTCCTGTTTAAGTAAAAAAACACTAGAGATTAGGGAACTCAAGAGGTCCCTTGACTTTGATGAACCATTCAACTTTGCTTGGAACTTGACCTGCACCCCCAATAACAAACACTGTAAGTTTCCAACTTCGTGTCTTAGTCATCTTGCGTCCAATATGCAATCTTCCTTGAATGACTCCTCTCGATCACCATCATCATCTTCTTGATTAGAAAACAAACTTTCCTGCTTCTGCTTCAGGTTGGTTTTCTGCTGCGAAGTAGATATCTCCACCTCCTCTAAATTCTACAGATCTGTTTCCGTCATCTTCTTTTTCCTTGTCGTCTTATAATCTTCTAAAGAAACTAGAACTTTACCTAGCTTTTTGTACTGCGAATGAGTTAAGACCATAAACCACAGAAAACTGCACCAGGGAATCGAACTTTGCTCTTGATACCAACTCGGTACAACTTTGGCTTCGATACCAACTTGATACAGATTTCGGCTCTGATACCAACTTGATACAAATTACTAGGTAAAGATACTATTGAGTGCGGAATTAAACAATAGTAATAAATAAAGATGAACAAAACACAAGATCTCGAAAAAAACCATCTTCTTTACTGAATATTATGAAAATTACAAAATCTCTCCCTCACAATACTCTCTAGACAAGCTAAGCCCTAGCTGCCTCTTTTATAAACACACTAAACCTTAGTGGTTTATCTAAACAACTAAATAAGTTATTTCTCTAAACAACCTTAGTGGTCTATGTTTTGGGTTATGCCAAAACATCACTAAACAACTAAACCTTAGTGGTTTCTCTTAAACAAGTAAAGACTACATGTTTCTCTCTATCTCTTTTGGTTTATGCCAAAACATATATTTATAGGCCATGGACAACTTCTAGTTGGCCAAGGATTTTTCTTTTCCTGAAATTCTATCCATTATGGAATAAGGAAAAGAACTGTTGAGTTCCCAAATAGGATACACCTGTATCAAAGACCAACAACAACAGCCACGAATTTGACTTAATTTCGGAGTCTTTGCATGCAAGTATTCTACTTTGTATTTTCTATATAAGAGAAGTAGTAGCTATGGTTTAGGTAGTTTTTCATAGAGAGAGGAAAGTGAATATTTGTGAGCGAAAGTTCATCTTCTTCTTCTTTGTATCAAACCCAATTCATATCAATCAAATGAAATCACTTTACTTTATAATGTTTTGTTATTTATTTATTTATTCCATGGTGTCATCATCAAGGATGAGTAGCTAAATCTCCTTATGGGGATGGTTGAAGTACTCCAGATGATGCAAAAACACCATATTTGTTCTTATTGTTCATTGTGATTCAAAGTTCTTAATGCTTATTTACTTCTAATTCGCGATATGAGGTAAGTATGATTATTTGCATGTTATTGTTATCCATGTTGTTAAAATACTATTGTTAGGGTTTAGGAAGACCTAGCTTTAATGGTTTTATTCATATTGATTAAAGATGTGTAGTGAAATATCTAGAGGTGATTATTACATACCTGCAGTTGATATCTTTTATTGGAACCTTTTTGTAATTAAGTCAAACAGCTGAGAGGTGATGATTTAGTTATTATGAATAATATGTTGAGTTAATTAAATTGAATAGCTGAGAGGTGACGGTTTGACTAATAAGACATATTCAATAGCATGCATAAGAGAATCCCGTTTAATTGAGTGGAATAGCTGAGAGGTGACTACTTGATCATTATAGGTATTAATGATTAGTTGGAATAATCGAGAGGTGACTAATTAATTGTTAAAGATTGAACATGAAGGAACAACATGTTATGTTGGCATGATTTAGTTTGTGGATACCAATTCTTCCCCCTATGTCATCATATATCTTCTTTACATCTCTACCATATTCTTAAGTTAGGGTTTACTTATTATTATTGCCTGTAGGAAGTTAGAATCAATCTCAAATCTTGTTTGTTGATTTCCTTGGTGTTTCTTAACCATTGTTTTTATTGTGTTTGAGCTAAGATCTCCCCCTCTGAGGTGGGTACGACCCTTGTTGTTACTTGTCTACTTTGATATCCAATTTATATAGACACAAGAAGGAACTTCGAGTTAAAAATATAATCTTTTGATAGAGGTTAGAGACTAAACACCTTTTGTCCTCTATCAACAACAGGCACAATAAGGAACTTCAAGTTAAAAATATAATCTTTTGTTTAGAGTATGTTTACCGCTTATCAAAATGGCGTGTTGCCGCTCTAAGAAACGGAGTTCATTCAAACACAAACGAGAATAGTAGTTTCGGGACATCATCCCACTTCTATCCCTCCGCCCTTCTATTTTAATTCTTTTTATTATTGTTTTTAAGTGTTTTGTTACTTAGTCCTCTTATTGATCTTGCAAAGAAGACAGATTGAAAAAAACTCGAAGAACGGAGTAAAATCAAATTTTTAGAAAAATCAAACATTCAGGATTTTTCCTGAAAAGTTACTGGTTCAACTTGGACCCGATCTCGAGTCGAGTTCAGATTGGCCTATAACCATTGATTCGAGTTCCAGGCAGGGATTTTGTCTCGTTTTGCATGATTTTTCCAGGACGTTCCAGAGCTTCTTTTCAATTAATATTTTTCCTGTTGAGTGATTGTGAGGTGAACTAAGTAGTCTATTTTTTTCAGTATTTTTAGAGATATTTAATTATTCGATCCACGAAAGGGTCGCGGTTGTAATATTTTTAAAGAAGGTGTTGTTAAGATTTATTTTATTATACGTTCGCGGTGGATAGTAGAGCAAGGTTGTGGAGCTAGCTTGAGTCTACTAAGGAACGACTCCTAAGGACGATTGAAACCCAAAGAGCGGTTTCCCCTTAGTCGACTTGAACTCGTCTTCTCCTCACTTTTATGCGCTTGTTTGGCAATTTTTATTTTTAGCACAAAGTGGGTGGTAAGCATTCTCCTAACCCTTCTCGAATCCCATGCAAGAGGAGTTTCTGTGTGATTAACATGACCTTAATTGTTGCTTAATTTTCAAATCTGTTTTTACTTGTTAAACCGAGACTGCAAGGCAGACTTGGCCTAAAAGTGAAACCTAATATCAATTGATTGCAATATCCTAAGCTTTAAAATTGAACCAACTAAAGCCATGCTATCACGATGTTCATTTGAAACCTTGAACATATATTTCAACTAGTACTGCATGAACCATTCTTTGATTGGAGCACAAGCTAGGAATTGGGTCTGGAACCCCTACAGATTACGTCTGTAGAATCACTGTGGTTATTTAATTAGGGAACGTTGCTTACGCACGGAAAACCTCCCACACTGGTTATTCGTCCTTGACTCTCAAAATATAGGGAGAATTCACAAGGGAAGCTTGGAAAGAACTCATTGACTTGGGTGAACACAAAATTGAGTCAGTTTTTGAGCCCCTTGTTAGATGCTTTTGAATGGTTAGGACTTTTGTAGCATATGAAATGTGAATGTTGCATGCATCTTAGATCAGGTAAAATCTTGTCCAAACCTATTCCAGTATACACAAAGAGCACAATCACGGACCTCACTTCTCCTCCTGAGGAAGAGCTTAACGACTCAACCTCCATACCTTTTGAAGAAGTGTTCAACGACTCAACTTCACTTTCTGATGTAACACCTGCCCCTATTGCTCAAGAAGCTACCCTTCGGGATTACTTTCACCTTTGGCCAGTGGGCCACCTACCTGCATAGTCTTACCCGAGACAACTGCAGATAGCTATGGCATTCGCCCACAAATTGTGGGCATGTTGCCTAAGTTCCATAGACTTCCACAGGAAGATCCATATCATCACCTCAATAAGTTTCTTACTGTTCTTAACACTTTCAAGGAGAAACATTTGTCTGAGGAGGAAGTTAGTTTGAGATTGTTCCTCTTTTCCCTTGAGGATAGAGCTCACTGGTAACATGGCCTTCGATCCAATTCTATTGCCACCTGGACTCAACTAAGTAAGAAGTTTTTGGCCAAATTCTTTTCTATTACCAGAACTAATGACATAGTTGATGCCATCAGAAGTTTCTGGCAAGGTATTCTTTGATGCATCGGAGAGATTTCAAGACCTATTTATTCAGTGTCACTAAAAAAGTTAGGATTCTATATAGAGGTCTTAATACTCTCACTAGAAACACGGTTGAAAGCATGAGCGGTGGAGATTTCCTTGATTATTCCACCACTAAGGCCCTGACATTCCTTGAAAAATTGCTGCTAATAGCCAGCAATGGGACATACCTGGACATACCCCGAGAAACACTACCCCTAACTCATTTGATAAACCTAGAGGTATATATGAAGTCAAACCTGACTCTGAGCTTAAAACATAACTTCATGGTTTAGTAAAACTGGTACAAGACTTGGCGTGTCCTTAAAGCCCCTATCACTTGTTATGAGTGCCTCCACTCTCCAATGTGATGCTTGTCATGACCAGACCCATACTGCCAAATTTTGCCCTCTCCTTTATAATTCACCAGAAACTGAGGAAGCATGTGCGTTAAACTACGCCGGGAGAACCAACTTTACTAAGGGCAATGCCACGTACCCATACATGGACTGCTCCAAGCTTTCTTATTCCAATAATAATTATGCGGCTCCACCTGGTTTTAACAACTCTTATGGGCAACGTAGCAATGCCACGTATGTTGGTAACACTGACAATCGGAACAAGGCACCGGTCCCCCCTGACTCGAACAATGCTCATCACATGAGTGGTTCCAGGGACCATGTGCCAACTAATCAATCTGCCCCAACTAAGACCTCCCTTAAGGATGTGTTTGCCCGTTTCATTCAACAGACCCAGGCGTCTATTGAGTCAAATGCCCAAGCCATCCAGAGGATTGAACAAAAACTTGATAAAAATGGTAGATTTTTGGGACAGTCCATCCCGAATCCCAAAGGCAAGGAAGTTGCCTTGGTGACGGATACTCCAAATCTGTCTGTACCGCTTGCTGAAGTAAAATCGGTTTCCACCCTTAGGTCAGGAAAAGAGGTTGATAATCAAATTAATTATACACCGAGTCCGAACATTGTGACCCCGGTTACCTCTGCACCTGTTGCCTCGCCTAAAGCTCCGACTAATGAGGCGACCACCTCTAAGCTGAAGAAGACTACCCGTGAGATTGTGAACCCTCCACGAACTTACAACCCGCCTGTACCTTACCCCCAGAGACTCACAAGGTCTCTAAAGGAAGTCCAAGCAAAGGAAGTACTTGATGTGTTCAAATATATAAATATTAATATACCCTTCCTCACGGCTATTAAATATATACCTTTCTATGCTAAGGTTTTGAAGGACTTGTGCACCGCCAAGAGAAAAACAAATGTGCCTAAAAACGCGTTTGTGGCGGAAGAATTCTCCATACTTGTCCAACATAATAGTGTAATAAAATATAAGGACCCTGCAAGCTTGGTGACAAATTCATGGGAAAAGCTTTGCTAGACCTAGGAGCGAGTGTTAACCTTTTGCCTTACTCCTTGTATCTTAACCTGAGTCTAACAAACATGAAACCCACGAAAATGTCATTACAACTGCCCGACAGATCATTGAAAGTACCTAGAGGAATAGTTTGGGACCTGTTAGTTAAAGTGTCTGACTTTTACTACCCCGTTGACTTTGTTGTGTTGGATACTGAACCTACTGTCGATATTTGCACCCACAGATCTGCTGAGGGCACCCAACAATCAGTCCTGTTGACTTGACTTTATGTTAAAGTAGGGCAGTCCGAATCTCAGCCCAAACCAGGTCCTATTGAAACCCACAAGTTAGAATTTCTATTTTAGGCCTTATTTTAAGTCCAAACTTAAAAAGGTTCTACAAGGAGATCCAAAAGTCTGATTTGTGCCCATGAGCTATCAAACTGAAGGTCTTTGTACAAGCTACAACTTAAGCCCAAAATAATTAGGTTTTGCTGAAGACCTAATGCCTCTAGAAGACCAACAGCAGCAGCCACGAATTTGACCTAATTTGGAAGTCTTTGCATGCAAGTATTATTCTTTGTATTTTCTATATAAGAGAAGTAGTAGCTAAGGATTAGATATCTTTGAATAGAGAGGAAAGTGAATATTTGTAAGAGAAAAGTTCATCTTCTTCTTCTTCTTCTTTGTATCAAACTCAATTATCATTTATCAATATCAATCCATATCTTTTCCATTATGTTGTCTTGTGATTTATTTATTTATTTCATGGTGTCATCATCAAAGATGAGTAGCTAAATCTCCTTAGGGGGATGGTTGAAGCACTCTAGATGATGCAAAAGCACCATGTTTATTCTTAATGTTCATTGTGATTCAAAGTTGTTAATGCTTATATACTTCTAATTCACGATATGAGGTAAGTATGATTATTTGCATGTTATTGTTATCCATGTTGTTAAAATACTATTGTTAGGGTTTAGAGAGACCTAGGTTTAATGGTTGTGTTTATATTGATTGAAGATGTGTAGTGAAATAGCTGAGAGGTGATTATTACATATCTGTAATTAGTATATTTTATTGGAAAAATAGCTGAGAGGTGATGGTTTACTTATGAATGAATATGTTGAGTTAATTAAATTGAATAGCTGAGAGGTGACGGTTAGATTACTAAGACATATTCAATAGCATGCATAAGAGAATCTCGTTTTAATTGAGTGGAATAGCTGAGAGGTGACTAATTAATTGTTATAGATTGAACATGAAGGAATAACATGTTATGTTTGCATGATTTAGTTTGAGGATACCAACTTTTCCCCCTATGTCACCATAAGATCTTCTTTTCATCTCTACCATATTCTTAAGTTAGGTTATTTATACTTTATAATTATTGCCTGTAGGAAAAAGAATTACATCTCTCTTATTTGTGATTAATAGTGGTGTTACTTAATTATTGTTTTCAATTGTGTTTGAGCTAAGACTTTCACCTTGGAGGTGGGTACGACCCTTGCTTGTTCTTTGTCTACTTTGATAACCAATTTATACAGGCACAAGAAGTAAAATCAATAAAAATATAATCTTTTGTTTGGAAGGTTTTAAATCAACTCTTTTGTAAGATATATAATTATTCGATCCATGAAGGGGTCGCGGTTGTAATATTTTTAAAGTGGTGTTGCTAGGATTTATTTATTCTGTGTTTGTGGCGGATAGTAGAGCAAGGTTATGGATCTAGCCTTAGTCTACTAAGGAACGACTCCTAAGGACGATTGAAACCCAAGGAGCGGTTTCCCCTTAGTCGACTTCAACTCGTCTTCTCCCAGTTTTGTGCGCTTGTTTGGCAATTTTTATTTTTTAGCATAAAGTGGGAGGTAAGCATTCTCCTAACCCTCCTCGAATCCCCTGCAAGAGGAGTTTCTGTAATGATTAGCATGACCTTGATTGTTGTTTGATTTTAAGTCTGTTTTCACTTGATAAACCGGGACTGCAAGGCGGACCTAGCCTAAAAGTGAAACTTAATATCAATTGATTGTAATATCAACTAAAGCCATGCTATCACGATGTTCATTTGAGACCTTGAGCGGATATTTCAACTAATACTGCGTGAACCATTCTTTGATTGGAGCACAAGCTAGGAATTGGGTCTGGAACCCCTACAGATTACGTCTGTAGAATCACTGTGGTTATTTAATTAAGGAACGTTGCTTATGCACGGAAAACCGCCCACATCGGTTATTCGCTACTTAACTCTCAAAATATAGGGAGAATTCACAACGGAAGCTTGGAAAGAACTCATTGACTTGGGTGAACACAAAATTGAGTCAGTTTTTGAGCCCCTTGTTAGATGCTTATGATTGGTTAGGACTTCTGTGGCATATGTAATGTGCATGTTGCATGCATCTTAGATTAGGTAAAATCTTGTCCAAACCCATTCCAATCTACACAAAGAGCACAATCACGGACCTCATTTTTTCTCTTGAGGAAAAGTTTAACAACTCAACTTCCATTCCTTCTAAGGAAGAGTTCAACGACTCAACCTCACTTTCTGAAGTAACTCCTGCACCTATGGCTCAAGAAGCTACCCTTCGGGATTACTTTTCACCTTTGGCCACTGGGCCACCTACCTGCATAGTCTTGCCCGAGATAACTGCAGATAGCTATGGCATTCGCCCACAGATTGTGGGTATGTTGCCTAAGTTTCTGACCGTTCTTAATACTTTCAAGGAGAAACACTTGTTTGAGGAGGAAGTTAGCTTGAAAATTTTCCCATTTCTCTTGAGGACCGAGCATCTCACCGGAAGAACAGGCGTACAACAGCCGCCTCTCTCGCGACCGGGGGATGAGGGTAGCTGCTCAGAACCTTATTGCGGTATGGTTTTCTGTCTTGAGTTTTAACATTAGCTTTGTAGATGTCTGTATACCTGTCTCTGACTCCTGCTCTTTTTGTCTGTCAGATGCAAGCTGCCAGGGCCTGGGTCTTTGAGCTGAATGTCAGACCCCGACCTTCTGCCTTGGAGGATCTGGAGCGCTTTCGAGCTGAGAATCGTCATCTTGAGAAGGATTTGGTTGCGGCAAACAACGACCGATTGGCCCTAAAGGAGGACAAGCGGTTCATGGCGGCTGATTACCATAACCTGGACTTTACCCTGACCGCTACTCTTCAGAGAGAGGAGGATGCCAAGACTTCCCTGGCAGAGTTGGAGGCCACTTGCGGGAAGCTGACCCGGGAGAAGCTGGAGCTGGACCGGCGCCTCTCCCTCAAGAAGGTGGCGTATGACCGTGTCACCGAAGAACTTCGGCTGACGAAGGCTGCCTACCAGCAGGTCCTCGACCAGCTGGAGAAGGAGATGGCGAAGAAGGGTGGTGATGGCTCCGTTCCTTCTTCTTAACCTTAGCTCAGTTAGATTTTCTGTGAAACTGCTCATGTCCCGGTTGCTGGGGGACTCCTACTTGTGTATCTTTTTTCCTGAAAAAGAAATGAAATTTTTGTTGTGCATAAAACTCTAGCTTGATATCTTTACCTTAATTCCAACATTTATTACAACTCTCTATCTCCCTCGCCCCCTTATCGTTTTAAGGAGTCTTCCTTGGGACGATAACAATTCCTTTTCTCGCTGTCTTCATGGCCATTCATGGTCTGTTGCTCAAAGGGGACTTGACCCTGCCTTGCAAGCTTTCACCCAGGGGCAGACCAGCTTGCCTAACAACCCCGGTTTTTTAAAAGTGGATAGCCTCGCTCTTAAAACTGGTTTCCAAGACCGAAAGCTAGGTCCAGGCGTCTTGGGCCTAGAAGGAGCGTGACTCCACTTTTAGGACTTAGACAGGATCGGAAGCTAGGTCCGGGCATCCTGGGTTGGATGGGTTTTTTATCCACGTCATCCTTGATTTCCAAGGCCGGAAGCTAGGTACGGGCGCCTTGGGCCTAAAAAGAGATAACTCTGTATTTAGAACATAGCCAGGATCGGAAGCTAGGTCCTGGTATCCTAGGTTGGATGTGGTTTTGATCTCTGTCATCCTTGGTTTCCAAGGCCGGAAGCTAGGTCTGGGCGCTTTGGGCCTAAAAGGAGCATAACTCTGCATTTAGGACTTAGCCAGGATCAAAAGCTAGGTCCGGGCATCCTGGGTTGGATGAGGTTTTGATCCCTGTCATCCTTGATTTCCAAGGCCAGAAGCTAGGTCCGGGCGCCTTGGGCCTAAAAGGAGCATAATGATATACGCTTATTTGTGTATCAAAAGATTAGATTAAAAGATTTTCCTTCTTGTGCCTGTATAAATTGAAGATCAAAGTAGAAGTAACAAGCAAGGGTCTACCCACCTCAGAGGGGAAGATCTTAGCTCAAACACAATAGAAAACAATGGTTAAAAACACCAAGAGAATCAATAATAAGATTGGAGATTGATTGTACTTCCTACAGGCAATAATAAATAATAAATCCTAACTTAAGAATATGGAAGATATGAAAGAAGATATATGATGACATAGGGGGAATAATTGGTATCCACAAACTAGATCATGCAATCATAAATGTTGTTCCTCATGTTCAATCTATAATAACTAATTAGTCACCTCTCAGCTATTCCAACTAGTTATTAATACCTATAATAATCAAGTAGTCACCTCTCAGCTATTCCACCTAATTAAAACGGGATTTCTTATGCATGCTATTGAATATGTTTCATTAATTAAATCCTCACCTCTCAGCTATTGAATCTAATTAACTCAACATATTATTCATAACTAAATCATCACCTCTCAGCTATTTAATTTAATCACAAAAGGGTTCCAATAAAAGATATATACTATAAACATGTAATTCACCTCTCAGCTATTTCACTATATATCTACAATAAATATAAATACTACCATTAAAAGCTAGGTCTCCTAAACCCTAACAATAATATTTTAACATCATAGATAAAAATAGCATACAAATAATCACTTACCTCATACTGCAGATAGAAGCAAATAAACATTAAGAACTTCGAATCACAATGAACAAGAGAAACAAAATGATACTTTTAACACCTAGAAAGCTTCCACTATCCTCCCATGAAGAATTAGCTACTCATCCTCAAGGAACGAATAAATAAATCATAAAACATTATAATGGAAAATAATGGATTGATATTGAATTGAATACAATGAAGAAGAAGATCAACTCTTCTTCAATGGATCTTAAAGTGGAGGCTAAAAGATAATAAACCCTAGTTACAACTTCTCTTATATAGATATTACAAAGTAGAATACTTGCATGCAAAGACTTCCAAACTTGGTGAAATTCGTGGCTGCTGCTGTTGGTCTCCTAGAGGGATTAGGCAATCAGCAAAACCTAATTCTCTTGGGCTTGAATTGTAGCTTGGGCCAAGACCTTCAGTTTGAACTCATGGGCCCCAATCGGACTTCTGGATCTTCTTGTGGAGCCTTTTTAAGATTAAGACCCAAAATAGAAACTCAGGTCAACGAAAGTCAACAGAGTTGACCAAAGTCAGCAAGGTCCAACAGTTGACCGAAAGTCAGCAGAAGTCAACCGAAGTCAACAGTTGACCGAAAAGTCAATCGAAGTCAAAGGTGACCAAAAAGTCAAGTCAACA
This sequence comes from Aquilegia kansuensis, assembly GCA_020826895.1. NCBI lineage: Eukaryota > Viridiplantae > Streptophyta > Magnoliopsida > Ranunculales > Ranunculaceae > Aquilegia > Aquilegia kansuensis. Next base: position 28,325 of record JAJHQE010000119.1, read on the forward strand.
TGGTTGACCAGAGTTGACCGTGGGGTGCCCTTAGCAGATTTTGTGGGTGCAAATATCCATTCTTCTTCCCTTGTGCCAATAACACTTTTTGCTTGATTTTCTCGACTTCTTGCGGGCTTTTACACAATATTCGTATTTCGGCTCATGAAACTTACACAAAGACAAGAAAACACTAATCAATAGATATAATGCAATAATATAAGCTAAGTGCTAGATAAACAAGGTGTTATTCGGGGGATATTTATATACACTTTTGAGGTCCGATCAAATACCCCCAAACAACACTTTGCTTGTCCTCAAGCAAGGATGAGAAGAAAGAATCAGGAACTCAAAAGAGAAGTATAACTAAGGTGATTGCATTAACCATATGCATCAAGGCTTTTAACCACAAGGGTTTCCTAGGTAGTGAGTTATAGTCTCCTGAGGGTTTTCCAGAGAAGATACCCACAAACTTACTACAATGACTAATCTAATATTAGAATTTTCTACCATGTACCTCAGAATTGGTCATATCAAGAATAAGGATAAGTATTGCAAAACTGTTCATATGAGATAATATACTACCAATGCATGAATAAGATATGAAATATAAACCAAGCATAACGGTCTCAAATGCATCGAGTACAGGCATGTACCCATACTACCACGGGTCTTAAGTTACCTTTGGAAAGGTCGCTTTGACTTCTGCCTCACAGTCATACACTCAGAAATAAAATCACTTAGAGATGGTGTTTATCATTTTACCTCTATGTGAGGAAGGAAGATGGACAATAACTTCAAATATATCAATAAGAACGGACTAGTGTAATGCAATGAACATAGTCTCAAAGAATGGAAAATTAGCCTTGCTTGAGATGTCGGGTTTTTCACCTCAACACCTTCTAACTTACTCGCCACATCCTACCATATCAGCTTAGATCAACGAAAGACAGTAAAGGGTTGTAACTTGGCTTAGGACAGGGCTAGAAATGGCACAGGCTTCTATGAAACATATTGGAACATTCGGGCCTTCAATACTTGTGATTGTAATAACAACACATGGAGAATTTTTAGAATTTTTCTTTGGAAGATATTTCTCTTTGGGAAAATTTCAATGAAACTCTAGCATATTTGGGAATCTTCCTTTCTTTTTGGATTTGGAATGGTTTGGAAGATTCTGACTTTTTTTTCTGGAATTTCTTCAAACTTTTTGATTTTCAATATTTGGTTCATCTCACTAGTTTAGAGATTTTTGTATTTCTCATTTCTTCTTGTAACCACATACAAACCATCCTCATGTTCCAAAAAAAATATGGGTACCTAAAACATTCAAGGGTATTTACTCCTACAATGGAGTTGGGTAAGGATAATGGGCTCAAGAAAAAGGCTAAGTAACAAGGAAAGGCTCAGAATGGTTAACCTAAGGGAATGAATATCGTTAAGGTAGGCTAAGGTAAACAAGGTTTATCTAAAGGTCTTTGTATCATCTCTAAGTACTGATATAGTGATCACATCTTGAATAAGCTACAAGACCCAAGTTTATATTACACCCACTTGATGTCATCTCAAGGCTAACTATAAAATGAATATGAGACTAAAAAACAGACAAAACTGTGAGGTTGAGTCTTTTGACTCCAGATGTACATATAAACTCTCCAAGAAAAGGACGGGGCTCAAAAGCTCACTAGGTTAAGTCTCTACACTTATTCCTCAAGTTTCTCAAGGTGTAGTTGTATTTGCACATGTAATCTAATAAATGCAGATGAATGCCATGCTTATGCTCATGCAAATGTAGTAAAGACTTAACTACTTGGTGAAACAATAAATGTCCTTAAACTTGAAAAGGAAGAATTCAACCATTATGTTCATCATTGATGGTGTACTTATCCTTTTTGAAAAAGTCTTTGTAAGAAAGATTTTTATTGATTTTTCTCAAATATTTTTGAATTTTTACACAAGTATGGATAAAGAAGTTTGAAAATCTTCTGCAAAAAAGATTGAAATACTTCCGCACCCCCAAACAAAGAGATTGCCTTGTCCTCAAGGCTCATACTAAGCATAGAAAAGAGAGAGAGAAAGATATTACCATGAATGTGCTAAAAATTCAACCGCTTTATAGATTCCTGTCAAACAAAATTACTCCATATAGAGACTACAAGGAATTCCATACTATGACATAACTGAAATAAAGGACTGACTCAAAAAAAAGAAATCATATCTTAAAACAATGCATTTTGTAACCACAATAATTACAACCAGTCAAACGGCAATGAGAGAGTGGGTGGCCGAACCGCGCCCACCCCCAAACAGAATTGAGCACAGATGGTAGAACGGAGGTTTAACAACCAAAATGCAGCTAAACCCGGCAACAAAAAGAAGCAATAAAGCACGACCGGGTTTAGAAGATACACAGAGCTGCCTCCCAGGAGCGCTAAGTTTTAACGTCTTCAGCCAGACATGAGGACAAACATGGCTCACTCCTTAGATAAAACGCTACTCTAAACAAAGATACAGGTGAGATAAAACGTTAGAGTGGAATGCGCGAGATCTTGATGTCTAAGATACAACAAAGAGTCTTTTAAAGTCAGATACTCGAGACTTAATGAAGATGGGAATGACTTCCCCCCCACCCCAAACGCGCGGTTAAACAGGTCTTTTTGTGGTGACGCTTAAGAAAAAAGCGTGCACTGGATCAATTTACTCGCCAGTAAGAGTTTGTGGACTAACGGTCCCGACACTTTCAAACCACACCTCTCAACAAAAAAGAGGGTCCGGATACCAGCTGGTCAAAGTCAATCTAAATAGGTAGGATCCTCTAAGATAGTTTCCGGAGGCCTTAACTAATGAAAATGCCTAAGACATTGACCATTGACATGAAATTCAGAACCCTCTGCAAGATTAACACATGTAATAACATTATAGGATTTATTGCTGACACATCAAAGGGACCTGACCAACGGGACATAAGTTTTCCAGAAAATAAATGCAAACGAGGATTATAAAGCAAAACTTTGTCGCCTCTAATTTGATATATTTCACCTCGGGAGGAAGAGGATCAGGAGATGGAGGGATGGTCTCGACTTGGAACTCAGAATCAATGCAACAAACCGAATCAAGGGCCTCAGGGTCTTTGGGGAAAAAGATAGGCACAGAATTAAGAAGAGTCTTGGTTTGGGCAATAGATTGGTCGATGTTGAAGTCAACATTATGCATGGTAGGGCAATTAACAACCGGATATTTAGGGTAACAACTAGGTACCATCTCATAAGGTAGAGAATCGAGAAGGCACACATCTTTAGATAAAGAAAGATCAGGGGGTCGTTGGCCAAGATTAAAGATATTTACTTCAACAGTCATAGATCCAAAAGTGAGAACCATAGAACCATTTCGGCAGTTTATGAGAGCATTAGAGGTGGCCAAAAATGGTCGGCCAAGGATGATGGGTACCGAATCATCGGCAGTAGGTTCAGTATCCAACACCACAAAATCAACAGGATAGTAAAAGTCAGACACTTTAACTAATAGATTCTCAACTATTCCTCTGGTACTTTCAATGATCTGTCGGCCAGTTGTAAAGACATGGTCGTGGGTTTTATGTATGTTAGACCTAGGCTGAGGTACAAGGAATAAGGCAAAAGATTAACACTCGCTCCTAAGTCTAACAAAGCTCTACCCATGAACTTATCACCAAGCTTGCAGTGTATGGTCGGTTTTCCAGGGTCCTTATATTTTACCACGCCGTTATGTTGGACAAGTGCAGAGTAACATAAGAAGGTATCTTCTTAATAGCTTTGAGGAAAGGTGTGTTAATATTTATATGTTTAAAACACAAGTACCTCCTCAGTTTGTACTTCCTGGAGAGACCTTGTGAGTCTCTGGGGGTAAAGGTATAGGCGGGTTGTAAGTTCGTGGAGAATCCACATTCTCACGGGCAGTCTTCTTCGGCTTAGAGGTGGTCGCCTCGTTAGCTGGAGGTTTAGGTGGGGCAACAGGTGCAGAGGTAACCGGGGTCACAATGTTGGGACTCGGTGTATAACTAATTTGATTATCAACGTGTTTGCCTGACCTAAGGGTGGAGACCGAGTTAACTTCAGCAAGTGGTGCAGATGTAGACGGAGTTTCCGTCACCAAGGCAATTTTTTGCCCTTGGGGTTCGGGATTGACTCTCCCAGAAATCTACCCTTTTCATCAAGTTTTTGTTCAATCCTCTGGATGGCTTGGGCATTTGATTCAATAGACGTTGCATCTGTTGAATGAAATGGGCAAGCACATCCTCAAGGGAGGTCTTAGGAGGGGCAGATTGATTGGTCGACTCCTGGTCCCTGGAACTACTCATGTGATGAGCATTGTTCGAATGAGGGGGGACCGTTACCTTGTTCTGATTTTCATTATTACCAACATACGTGGCATTACTACGTTGCCCATAAAAGTTATTAAAACCAGATGGAACCGCATAATGATTATTTGCATAAGAAAGATTGGAGCGGGTTCGACCTCATATGTGCTTCTAGGTTTATCATATGAGTCCAGAGTAGTGTTTCTCAGGGTTGGTCCAGGTAAGTCCCAATTTTGGCTATTAGCTAGTTTTTCAAGGAATGCAATAGCCTTGGCGGTGGAGAAATCAAGGAAATCTCCACCACTCATGTTATCAACTGTGCCTCTAGTTTGAGTATTAAGGCTCCTATACAGAATCCTAACTTTTTCAGTGTCATCGACTTTGTGGTGTGGACATTGAAGAAGTAGGTCGTGAAACCTCTCCCATGCATCAAGAGAAGACAACATTTACTTGTCCTTTCGGCACTTTCGCTTATGCTCGTATGCCTTTTGGTCTGTGTAATGCACCTACTACTTTCCAGAGGTGTATGTTACACATCTTTAGTGATATGGTAGAACGATTTATGGAGGTGTTTATGGATGACTTCTCCATATGGTTCATCTTTTGAAGAGTTTCTTAGTCATTGAGAAGAATTTAGTACTTAACTGGGAAAAGTGCCATTTTATGGTTAGGAAGGGGATAGTTCTTGGTCATGTAGTCTCTCCTGAGGGTATCCAGTTGATAAAGCTAAAGTAGATCTGTTTCATCCTTGCCTATTCCTAAGTCTATTAGGGATATTCGAGCCTTTTTGGGCCATGTAGGTTTCTATCGACACTTTATCCAAGATTTTTCAAAGATAGCTGTCCCTTAACCAATTTATTGCTTAAGGATGCACCTTTTGATTTCACAAAAAAATGCAAAAGCGCCTTTGAAAAACATAAGACTGCCCTCACGATTGGAGTATACCCTTTGAGCTGATGTGCGATGCATCAGACTTTGCTGTTGGGGCTGTTTTAGGTCAACGTCTAGATGGTAAGCCCCATGTCATATATTATGCTAGGAAGACTCTCAATGATGCTCAACGTAATTATACCACGACGGAGAAAGAATTGTTAGCCATAGTATATGCTCTTGAAAAGTTTCGTTCCTACGTTTTAGGTACCCGTACTGTCATCTTCACGGATCATGCTGCTATTAGATTTCTTCTCTCCATTTCCAAGAAGGAGACTAAACAGCGCCTTATTCGTTGGATTTTGTTGCTTCAAGAGTTTGACCTTGAGATTAGAGATAAAAAAGGGACTGAAAATGTAGTAGCCGACCACTTGTCTAGACTCGACCGTCCTGAGGATTCTAGTGTCATTTCTGAGAACTTTCCTGATGAACTTCTTTTTGCTATATCGAATGCCAAGCATTATTTCTGGGATGACCTTTACCTTTTTAAGTACTCTGCTGACCAGATCATCAGTCGTTGTATCCCTGACTGGGAGTAACAAGAGGTCCTTAATTTCTGCCATAGATGCTTGTGGTGGACTTTGTAGTGCCAAAAAGACAGCTGCTAAAGTATTGCAGTGTGGTTTTTCTTGTCCAACTCTTTTTAAGGACACTCACATGCATTGTACTGTGTGCACGCGTTGTCGGGAAAATCACTAGGCGTCACATGATACCCTTACAGCCAATACTTCCTGTGGAAGTGTTTGATGTATAGGGCATAGATTTCATGGGTTCTTTTCCTGGTTGTTATGGTTTTTTGTACATTCTGGTCGCAGTAGACTATGTTTCTAAATGGATCGAAGCCATTCCCCAAGGCACAACGACCAAGAAACTATAGTAAATATTTTTAAAAGAGTACATATTTGCACGATTTGGCGGTCCCCGTGCAATCATTAGTAATGGGGGGAGCCATTTCTGCAATAAAGCTTTTAAAAAACTTGTCCAAAAGTACAGAGTTACTCTCAAAGTGGCCCTTGTGTACCATCCGCAAACCAATGGCCAAGCTGAGGTTTCCAATAGAGAGATTAAAAATATTTTGCAAGGAACAATTGACCCTGAAAAAGTTGATTGGTCTCGTAAAGTCAGTGATGCATTATGGGCCTATCGTACTGCTTTCAAAACTCCCATAGGCATATCTCCCTTTCGTCTTGTATTTGGAAAACCTTGTCACCTACCTGTAGATCTTGAGCATCGAGCCTTCTGGGCAATGACAAAGCTCAACTTTAATCTCGACCAGGCAGGTAAGAGGAGAAAACTCCAGCTTTCTGAGCTTGAGAAACTTCGAAATAAAGCTTATGATCTTTTCAAGTCCTATAAAACTAATATGAAAAAACTACATGATCGTCAGATCTTACGTAGAGATTTTCAAATTGGGGACAAAATTTTGCTATATAACTCTCGTCTGCATTTATTTCCTGGTAAACTACAGTCTCGTTGGTCGGGTCCCTTTGTTGTGTGTGCAGTGACACTTTTTTGTGTTATCACTTGTTTAAACCCTGCAGACAACTCTGAATTTCAAGTCAACGGCCAACGTCTTAAGCATTTCCATGAATTAAGTTCCTGAAGTTGAAGAAACTCTCTTAGAGGACCCTACCTATTTAGATTGACCTTTGACCTGCTGGTATCCGGACCCTCTCTTACTCTATTCTGTTGTCTCTTTTTGAGAGGTGTGGTTGAAAGTGTCGGGGCCATAGTCCACAAACTCTTACTAGCTAAGTATAATTGATCCAGTGCACGCTTTTCTTTTGAGCGTCATCACCGAACAAACCTGTTTCCCGCCCTGTTTGGGGGTGGGGAAGTCATTTCCCATCTTCATTTAAGTCTCGAGTATCTGACTTTAAAAGACTCTTTGTTGTATATTAGACATCAAGATTTCACGCATTCCACTCTAGCGTTTTGTCTCTCCTGTATCCTTTGTTTAGATTAGCGTTTATCTAGGGAGTGAATCCTGGTTGTCCGCCTGTCTGGCTGAAGACGTTAAACTTAGCGCTCCTAGGAGGCAACCCTGTGTATCTTCTAAGCCCGATCGTGCTTTAGTCCTCCTTATTAGTTGCTGGGTTTAGTGATTTAGTGGCTAATAACTATCTCTTTCGGATCTGTGTGTTAGTTCTGTTTGGGGGTGGGCGAGGCCCACCACTCTCTGTTGCGATTTGTTTGGTTAAATAATTATTACGGTTACAAAATTTGAATTTATTTAAATTTTTGGGATTTTAATAATTTTTGCTTGATTTTTGAGATTTCATTTGACATCTTAATGGTACTTATATTCGTGAGAATATATTTATACATTATCGCAGAATTTTCAAAATTAAATTTGAATTATTTCGTGCTCTTCACGCATTCCGGGGAAAATCTGTTATTTCTACTAAATCCAATAGTGGGGGGATGCGTATCGGAGAAGTTACCTCTCTATTTATACCCTTGGGTACATTAGAAGAATCACGGTCAAAGTTAATTTCACTAGTCAAACCAAGTCAAACCTGTCAGCAGAGCCTTCTTCCCTACCAGAACTCGACTCGAGTTCAATCTAGTGCTTTCAGAACTCGACTAGAGAATCGAGGCAGACTCGATTTCTCTCTCCTCCGATCTCCCTTATCTGTGGTCTAAATTTGATAATTCTTGCTGGGTTTTGTTCCTCTCGTTGTCCTCTTCATTTCCATACCAATTTCTTCAAGAATCATGCCTCCTAGAGTTAGATCTAGAGTGATAATCCGGGAGCGCGATTATTCTCGTTTATTCGACGATAATCGCCTTGGGAGTGGTTTTGTAAAGAGAATTCATGCCCTAGGTTGGGATATATTCCTTGGCTCTTATTACGAGCCATTTGACCCTCAAATGGTTCGTCGATTTTACGAGTCTATGGAGTTGACCGATGACGGCGTTTTCATCAACTGGGATCCGGCCCATCGCTACTTGCTCACGCCTGAGACTGTATCCTTAGTCACGGCGCTCGAGTTTGACGAGGCTTCCCTGCAGCAGGAGGCTGCGCTGGTGACCCCGGACATCATCGAGGCTGTTCTCGTTGATGACCGGGCGGTTCACCGGTACAACAGTCATATTTAGATCGGTTGGCTTCGAGTCAACCAGGGCTTGGTCGCACACTGGTTGACCATTAATGTCCTAGGGATGACGAGGACGAGCGAGCTGTTCTCGGAGGGGATTCATATCCTCCGGCTGCTTCAGGAAGACCTCCACGGCTACTGCATGGTCCGCCGACTTTTTGCCACCGTCATCGGAGCTCGAGCCACTTCTGCTCCTCTTCCTAGCCTGGTGATGAGTATCTTGTGCTACTAGGTGGCGCCTCTTTTTCCTGCTCTATCTATGGAGTCGGTCGTTCGACTCGAGGTCTCCAACCCTGGACTGTGCTTGCAGACAGTTGTTGTGGGACCCTCAGGAGGAGGTGCCCATTCAGTATAGGCCCGGCGACCAGCGGGCGTTTCACCAACTTCATACAAATGAGGAGCGGTTCCAGCTTCTTTGGAGGGGTATGGGCGAGATTTTGGATGCAGTCGAGGACGTCTAGCGTCGCTTGGACGAAGGCCAGGGGCAACCTCGTCGACGACGGGGATGAGAGTTATTTTTATTAGCCATTATAATTTTTTATGTATTTTGTTTTTAGTTTTATTTTTTGCACTCATGTATTAAAAATCTCAATCATTGTACTTTATTTCCAAATATTAATGAAAATGGTTGAATTTTTAAAATTTTTGCAAACTTTGGTCATTTTCTGAAAATTCTTAGCCATTCTTGGGCTTTATGACAAAAATCTAGACTTATGGATTATATTGAAAATTTTCTGGTCTTAGGGACCTAAGTCCAAATATTTTAAAAGAAAAGAGATTAGGGTTTGATTTTGGAAACCCTAAGGTTTTAGGCAATTTTTGGAGTCCTATTAGGGCTCAAACTCTTTATTTTTGGCCTATATATACCACACCATGTTTAGAGGACCGTCACTCAAAATTCAGAAACCTTTTTCAACTTATATTTTTCTGAAAATTGGCCCGAACTCGAGTCAAGTTCCTTATAGGCTTAACCAAACTCGACTCGAGTTTGGATCTGGCAGCAATTTTTAAGCTCGTTTTGTGTGGTTTGTTCTCGGTTTTTCTCACTGATTTTTGGTGTTTTCTCTTTTCTTTTGCAATGGCTAATGTTCAGAATGGGTTGTGGATGCCCAATGACATGGATATCATCCCCGAGATGGATTTTTCAGGAATTATGGATAGTCCTTTTGGAGCTTCTTTTCGGGATGGGATTTTCGACAAAGGTTGGGAAGGTTTTCTTTATGATTCTACTGCTGTGTATTCCCCTTCTATGGTAAGAGACTTTTACCTTATGTTACCCTTTGCCGACGCTCTTCCCTTTGATGGTTTCGAAGTTCATATGCATGGTTCCCCGGTGATTTTTAATGCTATTGTCGTCTCTATTGCCATGGGTAATCCTTTTGTTTTTCAATCGTCCGTGCCCTATGACAATTATGTTCGTGATAACTGTGTAGACATAATAGACAACTACCTTAACCACTTTGGCCCGTGTACCTTCTCCTTCCACCCCGAAGGATACCCTAGTATTGCACCTACCACTTGCCTTCCTGCTAATGTAGCTACTGCTGCTTTATGGGTTTTGAGTAATTTGTTGGGTGTTGAGAAGATGGATTATGTCAATGATAGTACTATGCATGCCGTCGTATTGTTACAAATTTTTATGCTCTTGACTTATCCACTTAGATTTTAGATGGTATTAGGAATGTATTCGTATTCGGTGAGGATAAGCTTGTTTTCCCTATTGCTATCTGTAAGATTATTCTTGAAAGCTATCCTGAGTGGAGGAAATGATTGAACTCACCTTATCCCTATGGATCTGACTCATCGTTTTATCAGGAGAAGTCGCCTATTCACTTGGGTGGCTAACACTGAGTATATAGAGTTTCCTGCTTTGCATAGAAACGATAATTTTATGGATGAGGGTGAGGGGCCTTGGAATGTGATTAAGGAAGCATTAACTGATTGGCGCGATAGGTTGGATGGTTTCCCATGAGGTCAAGTTTGAAACCAAGAGTGTAAAGTAGGATTTCCCCTATCTGTTGAGTCAGTCCTTTATTTCAGCTATTTTATTTCAGTTGTGTCTTAGTATGGAATTCCTTGTAATCTCTATATATGTGGAGATAATTTTGTTTGGTAGAAATTTATAAAGCGGTTTGAATTTTTAGTAGGTTCATGGTAATATCTTTCATACTCTCTCTCTCTCCTATGCATAGTATGAGCCTTGAGGACAAGACAATCTTTTTGTTTGGGGGTGGGGAAGTATTACAATCCTTTTTGCAAATGATTTTCAAACTTCTTTATCCATACTTGTGTAAAAATTCAAAATTTTTGAAAACTCAACATAAATCTTTGTTACAAAGACTTTTCCGAAAATAAGATAAGTACACTATCAATGATGAACATAATAGTTGAATTCTCTCCTTTTCAAGTTTAAGGATATTTATTGCTTCACCAAGTAGTTAAGTTTTATACTACATTTGCATGAGCATAAGCATGACATCCATCTGCATTATTACAGATTACATGTGCAAATACAACAACACCTTGAGAAACTTGAGGAATAAGTGTTGAGACTTAACCTATATGAGCTTTTGAGCCCCGTCCTTTTCTTGGAGAGATATTACATCAATCTGGAGTCAAAGGACTCAACCTCTCAGTTTTGTCTGTTTTTAGTCTCATATCATTTTTATATAGTTAGCCTTGAGATGACATCAAGTGGGGTGTAATATAAACTTGGGTCTTGTATCTTATTTAAGATGTGATTACCATATCAGTATTTAGAAATGATACAATGACATTTAGATAAACCCTGTTTACCTTAGTCTACTCTGATGATACATTATCCCTTAGGTTGACCATTCTGAGCCTTTCTTGTTACTAAGCCTTTTTCTTAAGCCCATTATCCTTACCCAACTCAATTGTAGGAGTAAATACCCTTAGAATGTTTAGGTCCTTTTACCCATTGTTTTTGGAACATGAGGATGATTGTTTATGTGGTTACAAGAAGAAAAGAGAATACATAGAAACCTCCAAACTAGTGAGATGAACCAAATATTGAAAACCAAAAAGGTTTGAAGAAATTCCAGAAATAGCCAGAATCTTCTAAACCATTTCAAATCCAAAAAGAAAGGAAGATTCCAAAATACTGGCTAGAGCTTCATTGAAATTTTCCCAAAAGAAGATGAAAAACACTTCTTCCCAAAAAGAAAAATTCCAAAAATTTCTCTAAGTGTTGTTATTACAAATCACAAGTATTGTAGGCCGAATGTTCCAAAAATATTTCACAAAAGCCTTTTCCATTTCTAGCCTTGTCCTAAGCCAAGTTACAACCCAATACTGTCTTTTGTAGATCTAAACTGATATGGTAGGATGTGGCGAGTAAGTGAGAAGGTGCTGAGGTGAAAAACCCGACATCTCAAGCAAGGCTAATTTTTCCATTCTTTGAGACTATGTTCATTGCATTACACTAGTCCGTTCTTATTGATATATTTGAAATTATTGTCCATCTTCCTTCCTCACATAGAGGTAAAGTGATAAACACCATCTCTAAGTGACTTTATTTCTGAGTGTATGACTGTGAGGCAGAAGTCAAGGCGACCTTTCCAATGGTGACTTAAGACCCGTGGTAGCATGGGTACATGCTTGTACTCGATGCATTTGAGACCGTTATGCTTGGTTTATATTTCATATCTTTTCCATGCATTGGTAGTATGCTATCTCATATCAATGGTTTTGCAATACTTATCCTTAACCTTGATATGACCATTTCTGAGGTAAATGGTAGAAATTCCTATTCTTTGGATTAGTCATTGTAGTAAGTTTGTGGGTATATTCTCTAGAAAACCCTCAGGAGACTATAACTCCTCCACTTGGAAAATCCTTGTGGTTGAAAGCCTTGATGCATATGGTTAATGCAATCACCTTAGTTTTACTTCTCCTTGAGTCCTTAATTCTTTTCTTCTCACCTTTGCTTGAGCACAAGCAAAGTGTTGTTTGTGGGTATTTGATAAGTTTCAAAAGTGTATATTTATCCCCCGAATAACACCTTGTTTGTCTAGCACATAACTTATGTAACTATTGATTAGTGCTTTCTTGTATTGTGTAGGTTTTATGAGCCGAAATGCGAATAATATGTTAAAGCCCGCAAAAAGTCAAGAAAAGCAAGCAAAAAGGTGTTATTTGCACAAGAGAAGGAGAATTGATATTTATACCCACAGATCTGCTGGGGGCACCCCACGTTCAGACCAGTGGACTTGACTTTATTTCAAAGGGGGGGGTCCAAATCTCAGCCCAAACCGGGTCCTATTGGAGCCCACAAGTCAGAATTTCTATTTAGGGCTTCATTTAAAGTCCAAACTTAAAAAGACTCTACAAGGAGATCCAGAAGTCTGATTTGGGTCCATGAGCTATCAAACTGAAGGTCTTGGTCCAAGATACAACTTAAGCCCAAGATAATTAGGTTTTGCTAAATACCTAATGCTTCTAGGAGACTGATACAAATTACTAGGTAAAGATACTATTGAGTGCAGAATTAAACAATTGCAATAAATAAAGATGAACAAAACACAAGATCTCGAAGAAAACTATCTTCTTTACTGAAGATTATGAAGATTACAAGAATCTCTCCCTCACAATACTCTCTAGACAAGGTAAACCCTAGCTGCCTCTCTTATAAACACATTAAACCTCAGTGGTTTATCTAAACAACTAAATAAGTTGTTTATCTAAACAAGCTAAAATAGCTATGATTGGTCTATG